>JARGSG010000033.1:0-245424 GCA_030374805.1 Gracilaria gracilis | reverse complement strand
AGAGTCTAGGAAGAAGAGAGTGTTAGCTGCAGAAAGTAATTCTCAGAGCAGTCCGAGCAAGGGAACAGACATTTCATCTCAGTATGCGCCGTCTCTTGTGCCCAGTACTGACAAGAATATGTCTGTTGATGGTGAACTGTTGAACTCCTCTCACATTGTATCAAGCAAGGAGGTCAGCCAATGCGATGATGATGACGAAAATAATTATAACGAGAGCATGGTATCAAGTGCGAATTTAGAGCACGAAGAATATCTGTATGAATTGCAAGTCGAGGAAAGGCTTGTGCGTGTATATAGTCACTTCCTGACTCCAGCCGATAGTTTGCCAACATCGGATGCCATTCTCGTTCGTCTCACCCATGATTCTGATCAAGCCTCTATTGAAAAAACATCGGAACATCGAAACCGTCGAATCAAATCCCCTCGAAACGCTTACTATTCAAAATCAAGATCCACGCACCCAGTACGGGGCATGAAATGCCCAAGAAAATCCATTCCCCCACCGTCAGCACCCCATTAATGTCAGGAGTATATGAAGCGGAAGACAATGACATTTGTGTGTGTGCACCAGCAGTGATACTTGCAGAGACAATACAATACCATCTCTAGGCTCGAAATATCAACCTGCTTTGTCCTTGTATCATTATTGAGGTATATGATGTTCCCACTTTGCTCTCTTGGTTTGCTTTTGGAAGAGCCTGTCACTTTCACTGTCGTCAAGGACACTACCAAGGCAAAACGGAGCGCTTCACAGGTTGCGCAGGCCATGCACGAGGCCTTCATCTCGCTTTGTATGACTGACCCTTCCAATATTGTTCCCACTGTCGATATGTACGAGAGTGCGCGAACTCTGTACCTCCTCATCGATTACGCCGATCCAACGCCTTGACGGAAGTGGACCAGTACCGAGATATGCTACTTATAGTTACTCTTGTATCCGGTCTGCTTCGCGCATTGGTGCATATACAGCACGCACAACTCGTTCACAGACTCAATTGCATCTGCCCTCAAAACACATTGTTGCTACCACATCATGAGAATATCGCCGTGCCGGTTTTGTACAACTAAGAATACGCCCTGTAGATCGCCGAGATAAAGAACACCACAAGTATTTCGCAGTTCTGTACAAATAATGGACCTCCATCGTTATCGCAGTTGGCCCATATAGCTCCAGAGGTTGGACGAGGTGACGTTGGGGATTATCAACAAGACGTTTGGCCGTTCAGCATTCTTACGCCTCTCTACCTGGATGGATGTACCCCAGTTGACGATAATCTGTGAAGGTTGGACAACCTCACCAACACCATTGCGTCCCCGAGGGCGAGACCCGATTCTTTTGGAGCGCTTTGGGGCGGAGTTACTTCTGGAGCGAAAATTCCTTGTCCTAATTTGGTACATTCGAGTACAAAGTACCACTATCGGACGCGTTACTTCACCGTTGGCTTAACTTGGAGCAGCAGTGTTGTTTCACACACAGATTCTCTCCCCTCTATGTGCAATAAATTCCTCATTATTCATGTTCCTGCATGCTGTCTTTGTTGCTCTATCTTAACGTCATTTCTTGTAGCGCTGACTGCATTTCTTTCGCTGTCATATACCACCTTTTATGTTCCTGGCTTTTTCGCAACTAGTCCCTACGAGCTACAAGAGTTGAAAGCGTGTCCCATTTGTACAAAGTATATAACTGCAATGCTCTTGCTCGCCTTTCCTCATCTAGTTCAGCTTTCGCCGTGGTTCCCTTCACAACGTGGCCCTCAACAGATAAATTTCACACTGAACAGACACATCATCCCCTTCAACTCGTTCAGACAGCAGCGCGTTTGTTCGGGGATACAGAGGGCGAAGCAGAAACACTGGCTTGTTCAGATGAAGCTTGCACACTGTTTGAAAGACTGACAAGGGTCGCATCCAACTCGCTTATTGTGGCTTCCATCTGGTCGATCTGAGTGAAAACGTTGTCGAAAACGATTTGAAACTTGATTGCATCTCGGATAAGAGCTGTTGCACGTCATTTTCAATCTGTCTGTGCGACTCGATTTCGGCGTCATTCACGGTCGGACTGGATGGAGTGTCTGTCGACATCACTGGCTGTGGTTCGCCTTGAGCCTGTTTCGGGTCGGCGGAGTTCATTGTGCGCGCGTCAGAGGGGGTGGGAATTCTGACGAAATGGCGATTAACCACCCGCAAAGTGGCACCTTGGGCGTGGTTGCGGGTGGGACGGGGCGAGTCGCTGGCGCCAGCAGTGATGTGTCAGCGAAGGCGCGCGCGGCGTCATCGTTGATGGAATTGCCTTTTCTTTTTTTTAAGTCACGGATCTCTTGATTCTCGCACAAATGGCACGAGGTGTTTGTGGGCTGCTCCTTTTGGAGTTAGGGGTTGGCTCCGGCTTATGTCGCAACTATCTCAATAGTTTCGAAAGTAAGAGATGTCAATGACAAAAACTTGGTTGTACAGATACAGTACATATTTGGTTTCTAGAGATCTTCATTGATCTTCTACGAAGGTAGCTCCCCGCATTGTGATGACAGTGGCATGAATCCATTTCTATCTTGCACGCGGAATCTACCAGCACCCTCTGGGTCATGCAACAACGTTGTTTTAACAACTCATCCCCGGTAATCATGAATTCTTTTCACAGGTAATGCCACGCCCAGCTGCTGGCATGTAACGGTCGATGTCCCGTGCAGCTTGCAGTCTGACGAAACGAATCAAGAACATGTAGCAACGCTGTAGAAAAGGCGTTGGATCAACATCATAAACTGAGGCATTGTGAAAGTTTTATGTGAGAGGAGATTGTAAGCCTTGGCATCCACACTGCAACCTTCAAAAAGACCTTCTTCGAATTAGACAACATCACCATGATAGGCTGTACACGCAAAGGGTGCACTTCAAAGACATGAACGGCAATATGAAACTATTTGTTCAACGTGCTTTAATGCATGTGGAACAAAGTGCGTCGGAACGTCTTTTCCAAATGCCCGTCCGGCGGGGGATGTGGAAAGCGTATGTCACATTCCGACATACATCAGATCTAGAGTCTCTTGAAACTAATGACTTTCGCTTCGAGAGGAGTATGACGATCGGAAGTCTGGCGAATAAGGTCTTCGCAGTTCTGAGTGGAACAATAGTAACATTACATGTATTCCAACATGTGTTGACCAATGTCACTTCGCTTCCAGAAGCGGGAAGGTGAGCACAAGCCTGTCCCACAACTGTCACACAACTGTCACTCTATAAGTGCACTTTAGCGCGAAAGCCAGCACCGTCAGCGGTCACGAGACAGTCGCAGTCTTGGTAAACAGAATCTCATATACAACGGAGAGTTTCTGTTACATATATCTAGTGGTACAGTTACCTTTGTATCACAAGGGCAGACTTTGGCCACCCGTAACGCGTGCTGGCACAAGTCGGGACGTAATAAAATTAGCATGCTGCGCTGCGGGAGAAGGACAATCAAATGGAGCGTAAGATTTCAGTCCAGATAGCTAAAAGATAGCCCGAACCTGCGATCATCATCTCCTTCAACTTTCACACGAGCCCGCCCGCGGAGCGTTCGTGCAACCAATTTGCCCTACCCAGAAAAAAACGTCCACACTTCGAGTGTTGGTACAAAGCACGCAGCGGCGACAACATGGCTACTGCCATGGGCTTCGGTATGATGTCTGTGTAGACAGACACAACGATGCCGTCGACTGACAGAGCACCAGGCAAAGTAATAGGAGAATACATTCCCTGCATCATATGCTCCTCAACGGCCAGCACGTGTGCCAGACCATCCTTATCAGTGAAAAGTTTGTCGCCCAAAGCTACCAGTCGAGCTGGCACTTCGCCACGCCCGGCAACTGGGAGCAAATGCGACCCACTTATGTGCAACGTGTATGTCTGCTCTTGGGCCGTTACATAGATTTTGGCTATTATCCTCCTGTAAAGTGCCCATTGAGATAGAGACTTGTGACCGAAAAAGAACACTTCCGAAGCGACCGAATCAGAACTGTGAGTCACCGCATCACCAAAATTAAGCTCAGTCATCGGTTTGAGCTGAACGTGTCCCAGAGGCGTTATCAGTTTCACCACTGACAAAGCGGGGAAACACGAGTCCTTTGCGTTGACGTTTACCGTGGAGTTGCCTCGGAGACACACCACTGACTCATGCGAGATATCGCACATGCAACCAGATTCCAAACATGATAGTGTACAACATTCCTTATTGATGACCTCTTGACTGAAGATCGTGCCAGTAAGGTGGATGTCCTTACTCGATATAGATACATTGATGAACATAATCCCTTCCATGAACTTAACCCCAGCCAGCGTAACCTTGGTTGTGTTAGTGTCAGGCATCGTCTTTCCGTCCACAGTCGCATCTTTGAGGAGAAAATGTGCTGCAGACATCCTCCGCATAGGAGCTCACATTCCTAATGACGAGATTAGTTATATCTGATTTTGAGAGGTCGATGAAGTTTCTGACCTTTACATCGAGCAGGTCAACGCCCGTTATTTCTGTTCGATCGCCGTACAAGCCATCTGTGAATGACGCGTTCATAAACATTGCCGTTTGCAAGGAAATCTTCTTTTTCGGGATTTCTTCAGCTTCAACCTCCTCGTGACAGATCATGCCACCGATTCTTGACGATTGCACTTCCAAGTCCTCCACCATAACACTCTGAAACCGGATATGTCCGGACCCTATAGTGTGATGAATTAGAACCCGGCTAAGAGACATGTCGAACATAAGAATCTCACCTCCGTCTTTTGCGCTACCACTAAGGGAACTAGAGCCTAGGGTTGCGTGAGAGATTGTCATTCGTTTCACGTCGACATGGCTAAACTGCATATGATGCTTGAATGTGCAATTCTTGAAGGTAACACTGTCTAACGCAAACTTCTCAAACATGATGTCAAGCCAACTTTCGAAGTTACAGTCCTCAAATACCACATTGTGCATGGTAGTATGCGTGAACATTGCTTTTTCCTTCTGGTTCCCTTGCACAGTTCCGAAAGTACAAGCTTTGAAAGAAACATTGTACCAAGTCGTACCGTCAAGAGGGTCATCTCTTTCCCCCGGAAAATGAAAACCGCAATTGGTAAAACGTGTCTTCTTGATAAGGGACTTGGTAAACACCCAGTTATGGGTGCGATTCATGAAATGTTCGTCTTCTACACAGAGATTGAAGAAGAAGCCCTTGTTTCCTTGTTTGCCTATATCAGCTGGTTCGTAGCAATGTTTATAGCTTATTTCAGTGAAGCTCTGCTGCGCGAGACAGAGAATAATGAACATGAAAAGCGAGACACGAAGGAAAAAGTACGCCATTACTCAATGTCTTTTCTCCCTGAACTGATGACGTAGATAAAACGCTGACAACCAAAAGCTGATGAATGGTCTGCAGCCCTTGTCCACCGATCACGTACAAAGAACGCAGTTCTGGTGGCTTGGCGTTGCAGAACGTGGAGATGTCAAGGAGTAAGTTCTGGGTTAAGACCGCTGGAAGTCAGAGCAATGAAGCAGAAATCGGGCAGCGGTCATCGGTGTACTTTGCGCATGATTCCCTCTGAGAAGTCCCTTGTCAAGCACCGTTAAGTTCCCAACCAACGAGTGGATGGTGTATTCAGAATCTGACTCAGTCATACTGAATGCTTGAGCATCATGCTAGAACGTGGCTGGCTGAAGACTATTGTTGAGTAAGAGGTTTATACATGAAGAACGGATACTCCCTTTTGACACGAAAGAAGAGCACAACCTGAAATCACATTTGAAGTTGCACATCCCGAAGAGGAAACAAAAGGCCATTACTGCGCTCCTTCCATTTGAACACGTTGATTAGTGCAAAGCAGCTGAGCAGCTACACAGGGTATCGTTAAAATCATGAAACGCTTGCTATAACAAAGATTACTAACATTGATGTGGACGTAGAAGCGGCCGGGAGGGCTCAGTGTCTTAGATCTGGATTGGATCAAAAGGAATTGTCTTCGAAGACCCATGTTCGGGAGTTATTTTGGAATGGTGATGTAACATCTCAAAAGAAGTACCAAACCAAGTCATTCTATGACGCTGATTGGGAACGCAAAGAAACACTGGTAATGGCAGAGAGGGTGCCTGTGGGCTGTGATTTATCTTGTTGCAGGGTAGCGCATCGAACGTCACCCTGTTTCTTGAGAGGGTTCATGGCGCTATGTAAACCGACGAAACGGTAGCTACCCCTGGTAACTAAAGCCCAGCATCAAGCTACCTTATATCCAAAATATGCGTTTGCGGCAAAGCTCTAGGGATAGAGAAAACTGAGAAGAAGGGAATACGTTTCTATTTTCGCACACTCTTATTCGACAAACCCCGTTTGTTCACCGCGTTGTTTTTGCTTTTTCCAGAGTGCTGACGAAGGAATTTGGAATCTTCACCACACAGGAAGCTTTGAAATTTGCCACGAAAGAGAGTAGTTATTGTCGATCTCCGATCAAAGCATTGCAAAAGTGGATGTGTCAAAATCTAAGAGCGTACCCAGCGAGACTGTCTGAATAACACCCATCACATAAATTCGAGTGGACTCTGAACTTCAGAGGCTAAAGAATCATAGGGAAATGAAAGCCAGGAAAGAACCCAATGAAAGAGCCTAAAAGGGCGAAACATAGTGAGACCGTGAGGATCTCTGCGTACGATTTTGACCCATAAGAAGAAGACATACACTTCAGTCGACTTTATTCTCCTTGCTGAAGAATACTTGTGCAGTACACCATCTACAGGTATGTGGGTTCCACTGATGCTATGAACTGGCGCGTTTGATATACGTCTTTTTAACTGTTTCAATTTGATACTACCCTTGGTACACACACCTGGTAGATGGCATGTTCATTATCTCATATAGAACACAAAGAAAGAAGATATTATCGGTCTTGTTTGTCAGGAACGATGGAAATCCCCGACGTGAACTTCGAAAGCCCACGTGGTGACGCCTCGCTAACCTGCAAAAAAGCAAACCTGTGTACTGTATAGCCCTTCCAACGCTTTCTAAACCACCTCCTTAACAGAAACTGTGCAGTTCAACTGTTCTTGGCTCATTCTGGAATGGAAAACAAGCACACCATGACGACAATCTGTTCACATCCACTGAGAACGTTGGACGAACCATCGAGCACATGTCTTTAAGCATACATACTGAAGTGATCCTTGCATGAGAAGCTCTCGAAACCGCATTAGTGCGACGAAGAAGAACGCCATTTGCGTTGCTCGTGTCATGGAACACAGTCCAAAAACCAGAGCTATAACTTCTTGCAACAACTGAGAAGGCTTTCCGGCTTGGTCCGCTATCGTATGTCAGCGCCGTCGAAGCGGCCGCGCTCCCCGTCCCACGCGTCCGTCGATGACCTGCGTAAGCAGTCGTGCCGCAACTACCTGGCCCGTCGCTAGGCTCAGCCACTCTCTCGACTGCGCGAAGATAACATCGATGAAAAGACTCTCTTTCGGGAGGACGAGCTCACAGAGCATGAGCGACGTGATCTTGAGCTCAAGCAACAGATTTTGGACATAGCTACTCAACGTGCTGCCACTTGTAATGTCTCCCCGGCGTATGCCGTCCCAGACTTAAAGGGCGTACGCGATTCGGACGCTGAAGACACACACCACTCTGAACAAGTCCACCCTACGTCAGACCAGCGCCGTTCGGAAGATTCCCAGATCAAGAAGAGCAGAACTACTGAGCAACACACCACTCACTCCTCACAGTACTAAATCTGCTTAGAAACGCCTGAATTTGACATACCTGCTACACTGCAGGGCTTACCAGGTATCACACACATGAATCACTTGCTGAGCAATGCCAGAGAAGAAGACAGCAGGAGAGGGAATATCTTCAGCACGAGAGACGCTCTCTCCGTATGTATGAACATAAATATAGGCTAATGGAAGCAATCAAAAGTTTTAGGTTCTCAACGTGCAAAGCGAGACTGGGAGCGGTAAAACTACACAGATTCCACAGTACTTGATCGAAGAAGGCTTCAGGTCCGTACTGTGTACACAGCCGCGCCGTGTGGCTGCCATTTCAGTTGCTGCTCATATCGTCCACGAAATGGCGGTTAAGCTAGGTAATGAAGTGGACTACTCTATGCGTTTTGAAGATTGTACCTTCAAAAAGACTACCATAAAGTATGTGACTGATGGTATGCCGCTTCCCGAATTTCTCTCAGCGGATGCTGCGACCTGGGGAGATCGTGCGAAGCAAAGCTCACGTGAGTTGCGTGACCAAACACCTGACGCATTGAGATCATCACGTGGGCTAACACAAATTGAATGCACCAATCGCATGGTATTCATCGATGCGTAGACCACACCGAGCATTCTTTACCAACACCAAAAACTCTTGAAGAACACTCTCCCACTCAGGTCACAGCTTCTAATGTTGGTGTTTCTCACAATTAAATCCTTCAAACAACTGACACATCTCCATAATAGACGTCTTATGCTAGGAAGCGTTTGAAGAAAGGCAGGGAATCTGTCATTAAGATAGTAAAAGCGATCTCCGTCACACAAGTCCTCAAAATTGTCTTGTCCAGACCGCCACCATAGTCGGGCCCGGTGAGCTTCCACGCTCATGATCTTCTGCAACCGTTACATCCCAAGCTTCAACTTTATTCACATCGCCTCCATACACAGTAGAAAGCGTGGAAGAAACATTGATATTCTTCGTGATATCCAAGAAAGATTGTTGTTCTTTTAATCCGAATCTTGCTCTAATCGCGTTGAGTGTTGGGATAGAACGATGTCTTTCGCGTTGCAAGTTCAAAGCGATTAAGTCGAAGGCAAACCCTTCTTCAGGAATACCGGTGAACAAGAAGTTTCGAAGTGCGTCATGCAAAAATATGTCCACTTCTTGAGCCAATGTAACGGTAGCACCGCGAATAAACGTTTCTAGATTCTTGAATTGGTTTGCAGTGCGGAAGAACATTTTGTTCAGCGGATATGGGGGAAGACAACGATTGCCTCATGCAGCACGGTTAACTTGATTTCCAACCACAGTATGCGCATCAAGAAACGCTGCCGTACTGAACAAATCAAGAATTGCTATATTCTTGTAGAACTTGAAGCCAGGGTACGGTTTTTGTCCTCGACCAACTATGGCGAGGAAGACTTCTTCAAACAAAATCTTTTCAAACTGTGCAATGCTGATCATCCTGGCTAGTTGTAACAGGAGATCGTAATCAGAAATTATGAACTACCGTTCCAATTCGTCGCATACCGAACTGCGTTCTCTCACGAAGATGGTGTGCAAAGCAGTGAGCACAGGATGTTCGTTCGCACCATGATCACCAGCAAAAAAGTATTGGGCACCTGCAGTTGGAGCATTCGAGAGCCCGAGCGTAATCAAAAGTAGCAAATTTCCGTTTGTAACTTTCAACTTTCCACTCTTGAACGAGCGCAAAGAGTTTGCATGCGCTTCATCAAGACCATACACTGCAGCGAGATCCAACGCAGATGACAATGAATTGATCGGTCGTTCTGCATCAAACTTTGGTGCGAAGTTTCTCGCATTTGGAGCACAACAAACAGTCTCACCCACTGTGACTTCCACAGGACCCGGTGCAGTTGCAGTTTCATCAGCATCCTGGACCTGTCACTAACACGTTTGAAGAAATGCTGGTGCAACCTTTGCAGCAATGCTGCTCTGTACGGTGCCGTTGGTTATGGAGTGTATCGAAGCATCAGGTGTGTCCGAAAGTAGTTTCGGTATTGAGAGAGCGAAGGGGCGTGATTGGGAGCGAGGTAACGCGGGGTGTGTAGGCAGACAGAAAACATGCGTACGTACACCGGAGTACCAGGGGTGCGCTGCACGCAAGCGTGTACCAATGCTACCGTTGGTAGACGTAAACACAGAAAGAGAAACGCTGACCAGTGTCTCCAGGAGACCAAAAAATGGACGAGCAATTACTCTGGAGGACGAGAGAGGCCATCTTCGGACCCATGGAAATCCTTTGGCATCCCAACGGACATATTTAGAGCCAATTAAAAAACTCCAAAAAATCGCTCCGTGCCACAAGGCCATTGCGCGGACATTTCTAGGCACCTGCAGTCACTAGTCGTACCCATATGGCCCCTTTACAGTACCAACTTCGTCCAGAACCTCTGTTCATAGGGAGGCTTTGCAGGTGTCTTCTTCTGAACATAGGACGTGGGGTGGTCGAGAGTGGGTCTTTATCAATTTTACGGATTGGAATCCATAATAACTCGTTTCGCTGTCCAACTGACCTAGCAAAAAGGTTAGTATTTGATTGTCCTCTACGTTCATGGTAACTCTTTTGCCACACGAATTGAAGCCTGTAAATGAAAGAGTGGCACCATGCAAGTGCGGTGATATTCGCTTTGAATGTGGCGTTTTGTACACATAGAATAGTTGAATACTTAAACATTGATTAGGTTGATTCGGTTATTTGCTGCCTAGCATGACTTAAAGTGTTGATTTGGTGATAAAAGACACTTTTGTGGCTACATTACAACATATTGTACCGCTCACAATGATTGTGCCCCAGAGCCCACGAATATGTCAGATAGAGGTGGATCTGTCGACATTAGGAAGAGTATGTCCAATGACAGACACCGGAAAATGATTGTGAGAAGAGCTTTTTGAAAGATAGCACAAGTAGTGAGAGCTTTAGATAGTTTACAGACCGTAAGAGGAGGCATTTTTGCTACTTGGTGCAGTGGCCGTTGCACACTTTAATGAGTCCCGACGAGGTAGAGGGGCACCTACTTTGTAACTTTTCTTTTCCGCAATTCCATAAGAGTAGCGGCTTAAGGTCCGATCCGCGAAATTAGTATTCCTCATCTAGATCTGGACTCAACCAGTCATTAAGTATATCTCTACTATGTGCTCACGGTGTTTGGACTCTTTTCACATACCTCGATCGCCCCTGACGTTCCATGCTTCCTAACTTTTCACGACAGCTGGTACTTACGCTCACTTACAACCTTCATTCCTATTACGACCGTACCATCCGACTACTGGCATGCTAGCCAACTAATCTACCAATCGGGCATTTTGGAGTTGCAGGGATGGTGGTCGATTGTTGTTTGAGCATGGAATACCGGACAGAATGGTAGGATTGTCGATCTGTAGGTGAACGAAATACTATGGCGAATGCTTCTGTTATGATTTCCTAGATAGAGACCAGCGTGATGAGCTTGAAAACGTTGAGGTACAATTCACCTAGTGGATCGAAGCGGAAAGCACTGTAGGAACAAAATCGTTAGATGAGGTTTAGAAAAAAGTTGGATTCCGGAACGGGACAGTATTTTGAAATTGAGGCGTTTCAATGGTTTGTAGCTTAGTGTTGCGAGATTTTTGTAGGTGCTAATAGCGCTGAGGAAGGAATACTTTATAGAGAAATAACGCGGAGATTTGGAGCGGTTCTTGATTGCTACACAGCACCGTGCTGACCGGAGGATCCCAGGTTTAGTCATTTGGTTTTGGAACCGGAGAGACGGCATGGATGAGACAGAAAAAAGAGGGGGAAGAGAGTAGAATGAATAATAGTTCGAAAAGTGGCTTTAGGATGAAGAAACGGATGTAGTTGAAAGAACGCCGGGACTTGTAAGAACGGGGAGTAGTCTGGAGTGACTCTGACTTGATTCTCTCGATGGCTGCCAGTTTGATGAGCTTGAAGATGCCGAGTTAGAATTTATGAAGTAATTTGAAGAGGAAGATGTTGTATGGGAAGAGGAGAGGGGGGGGAGGTTGTGGAGCCTCTTCAGAGAGGGTAAGACTCGAAGAGGGAAGAATATTTGGCAAGGGAAAAGAAGTGGAATTACTCGACGGCCTTTTCCTTGGTGTATCGGGTGATTCTAGGCATTCTGGCGAAGTGGGTCTTCTTAGAATCTTGGAGAATGGCAGAGTGTGATTAGGGGGCAGCGAGAGTCTGGGTCTGGGATCGAGGAGGAGAGAATGGAATTCGTAGATTGAGTCCGAGCGGGGAACGGTACATCAGTGGCATGGATGTGGGGGGCGGGTGTGGTATAATGCACAAAAAGGAGAGAGTCGGAAGCGGTCTTGAGACGGGAGCGGTGGCAGCGTACAGTCTTGTGACTGTAAGGAATCCGAACGGAGACAAGGGGCGGAAGCACCGGGCGGTCGAGAGGAGAGTGGACGATTGGTATCACTAGGCACGTACAGGAACGTGCGGAAGGGTACGAACGGTCTGAGAAACCCAATAAAGAAGTAGCCGTGCAGTCTATAGTGAGTGCAAACTAACGAAGAAGGCGTTCGGCAGAAGATACTTGTCATTTACGATTGGGGCCTCGGGAGATCCGAGCTACAACTAAATATTGGGTCTGGGCCTCCTACTGACTACTGTACGATCGGTATAATTTGCATATTCACTATCCAGGCTGCACACGTGTCCAACTTGTACGCTCGGCCAACCTGCCCTGGCACTCGTCCACCGATCGGACACGTGGCGTTGCCACTACACCGGCCTGCACTACCCCTTTGTACGTGAACGGCCAATTGGATATACAGAGCACCAACTCGGGCCCACTATACTAAAAATCCTCCTAGACTTGCGCTCCGCCCTCGGAGCGCTGCGTAGCGTCGCTAAGTCGCTACGCTTACGTCCGCCTGGTCTAGAGGGCGTCATAGCATCCGTTCGGAAAATTTGCTCGGAAAGGGCGGGACGAAGCCATGCCAAAATTTCTGAGCGGAAGCGACGAAAAAAGCCTTGAGTGCGTGTGGTAGGGATCAAACCGAGCTGAACGCTACGCGCCGGTACGCGTACGGTGAATCGAAGGCATACGACGCGTTACCCGGAACGTATGCGACGGCGTATAGCTGTACAGACCACAGGTGTCCGTCCGGGCGATGTCGACGTCCCTGGCATTGCGTATGCCCAAGTCTGATTGGAGCGTACCTGGCAGAGCCGTCAGGTTGTCAGCTCTGCAGACTGCGGGGTTTACGTTTGGTGTCACCCGTTCGGTAACACCACCAAGTGTGTGCTGGGTTCGTACGGTGAACGGGAAGCCGCAGCATCCGCTTACGGAAAATTTGACCGGAAAGGGCGGGGCGAAGCCATGCCCAATTTTCCGAAGTTGACTGTAGGAGATACTGTACGAATGGACTCGTCGCGGAGCGTTCACCGTGTAACGTACGAGCGGATACAACGACAGATGCTGACCGCCGCACAGGCGTGCGGGTATCCAAATCGGCACGTACGGTTCGTCTCAAAGGAGAACGTCCGAACGGTGTCCGAATCGGCGCGAACGCTTCGTCTCAAAGGAGAACGTCCGACGGGTGTCTGCATTGGCGCGAACGCTCTGTCTCGAAGGAATACGACTGACGGGTGTCCAAATCGGCTAGCACGGTGCGTCTTGAAGGAGAACGTCTAGTGGGCGGTTCCTTAGCGGTCGGGCGTTTGCCTGGAGAGTTCAATTACGTCGTGTCCTTATCAAGAGTCCGCGTTTGTGAATAGACTGACGGTCGAAGGACCGTCGGTGCTCATCATGACCGTGGGGGCGAGGGACGTTCGTAGGAGTAGGGCGCGACCGTACCAATTGGACGCGATGCGACGCAACGACGAAGCGAGTGTATCTCGTGTGAAGGGGGCGGCGGAAGGTCAGCTCCTGATCCCCAAATAAAAATAAATCAATTAGTACTGACATTTCGTCCACGCGGCGCCTGTACGACGACAAAGTCGTCGTGGCGATTCCAAACGGTCCGTAATACCTCAAGTACCGCGTTGTCGTATTCACCTCCCTCTATAAAAGCCCCAGCCAAGTGGCGACGTGCCCGAGTCGGTTCACTCCGTATCCAACCCCACGCAGGCAATGGCGCCGAACCCGAGCGGCTATGGTACACCGTAGACACCTTTCTGTTCCGTACCGTTACCTGGTCAGAAGTATTACCATCGTTTCCGTCGCGGTTTTACCGCTCCTCGCCGGAGGAAGCAGGTCCCGTTATCAGTCACGGAATACGTCCAGAAGAGATTTTTAGACGGTGAGCGTTTCGTTTCGATTCCAATGGCACTACCGATGCGGGATATGGCGATCCAGAACCCGAAACAGACAAGCATCGAAGCTTGGCAAGCCCGCTGGAACCATCTGCCTGGTGTGACCGGACGGAAGAGCGAAAAGACCTACCGGTGAAGCGACATGTTATACCTGCGCTGTCCGGAGGAGAAGACCTATCAGGATGCGTTGCAGCGTTTGTTTCATCGCTGCTCATCTGATTAGGGCTTTCCCGAGAAGAACATGAATCCGCTTGAGTTGGTGATGTTCGAACCGCCGTTCGATAAGTTGTACTGGCTAGACCGTCAACGGTGAGAAAGTAATGCCGCAACGGAGGCGAGAATCCGAGCGTCCAATGGGTTCGTGTACAATTGGCATAACGTCGAGTTCTTTGACGTTCCTGCTCATCCCCAATCGGACTTGTATTGCTCCACGAACGAAGTGTGGCCCAGCCTCGATGTGTCCCGCAACCTATCCGTACCGACTCCGTCCGTGTTGGCTTACCATTCGGAAGAGCTCCTCAAAGGTTCGCCCATACAGGGTGTTGTCCGTCAGGTCGTATACGCCGAGTGGGCAGTGTTTGCCTTTATGGCGCTTCTCCAGGCGGCCCACGAAGGTATCGAGGTCTTCACACGTGCGGGAGACGAGCGTCTGTACCATGAGGACGGTCAAACCCAGTACGGGCGGTTGTTTTCAATGCCGTACAAACTGGTATGCATCCTGGCCGAGATGGGACTCCAGAACGTTCTCCGCGGCACCGTGTTTCCTCCGAAGGTAGGTGAGAAACTGCTGCAGTACTCGTTGGAGACCGATTTGGACAACACTCCGGGGTTCCTGTGGTTCGACTACTACTCCGATACGTTCCTGGCGATGCTCTCGACCGGACCGGTCGCGACGCCGATCACTCGTGTCCTGAAGGGTCCGGAGAGTCTTTCCCCCTGTCCCTTCAAAACCGTTCCGCACTTCTTCCCACATGGGTTCATGGCACAGAACTTCGAGGAAGCGGCGCCGCTGCCGACTCCGATGGTTACACCCGTTGAGGTGAAGGCCGTTGTTGAGGCAGGAGTACAGGCAGGATCCGGTCGGAAGTCTTGGAACAAATCCGGTTTCACCATTGAGAACAGCGCCAGCCCGCATTCGGACGGTGATACGCACAAGGCCTTCGTGGCTCTCCGCGCGGCTTGCATTCCATTCGGAAAAAAGGAGCCTGCGACGCTTGGCGACGCCCTGTTGGCGGCCCGAGCATGAATGGGCCGCGCGGTCAACGCCGAGACTTCTCTCTGTGAGCAGGCTCAGGCGCAGCGTAACCCGTTCGGTTACCTCCGGGCCCACACCTTGTTGATCGTGGCGTCTTACGAGAAGTCCGTGACGGCTGGTCTGAGTATGGCGCCCAGTGTGGATAGAACGACGATATCAACGTTCGGGAAGTTAGAGGAGCTGGTGACCAAATCCCATGAGGGCATTGCGCAACAGGTCGATGCGGAGCGCATTGTCGACCATATCGTTAAGAACATGTGCCAAGCGGCAGAGTTTTTCTTCAAGGGCGTCGAGCTGATTGCGCCCTATTTTCTGCCCGGGGAAGAGCCTGAAGGTGAAGGCCAGTCTGGTGACGGTGCAGGGCCGAGCGGTACGAAGGCGGCTCCCGAAGGGAAAACTTCGCAAGAGGGGGTAACTCCGGTGGTCGAGGATGTTCCCATGTCATCTCTGGGCGGAGATCAATAGGGAACGGAAACCGTCACGTTTGAGGAGGACCTCATAGAGCCGGCACCTGCACCCGCCAGCCATTCGGGCAGTAAGTCGGGTGGAAAAAAGAAGGTCGTGGCCCCTTTGCCGTAACCTGGGGCCGCTTTGGCGTTCCAGCCGACGAAGACCGGTTCGGGTTCGCGTGCTCATTTCGCTGCCGGCCGTGGTACTTCTCCGCGGGGTACTCGTGGGCGCGGTATAACGAAGCCCGGTTGGAAGAAGACTACATAGTTAACCGTGCGTACTCGTAGCTTCTTTCTACTAGGTAAATTTGTTATTGTTTATGATGACCTGTGGGCTAATATCATGTCGTTCTGCGTGTGCCGTTGTCGAAAAAGGCGGCGTTTCGTAAAAATCGAAAAGTAATTGACCAATAGGCGTACGTTGGTGGCGGTTTGCCGCCCAATGATAACGTAGTGGCGGCGCCTTTTGGTGTCCCGTAACGGTTCACGGCTTGCGAGCCAGTACGTACGATCTCGGATTTCCGATCCGCCCCTTTCCCCCTCCTAAGGTGTCGCCGCTACCGAAGAGTCTCGGCGACGCCAATAGCGTGCGATGAAGTGTTGGGGGATGTGTTCTGGCGGTTCGAAAGTATCCTGATCGGTGCGGTATCCGTGCCACCGTACGCTGTATTTTTTTCCGTTCGGGGTGTCACGATGGTCGACGACGCGTTCCACCATGCTCAGAACTGTTCCGGGCGGTGGGGTAGGTTGATCGTCAACTGGTTCGTCCGCATACGGTCCCTCAGGGTCAGCAGCTACTGTGACGCGTGTCCGTTCGGAACTGACCGGTGTGGTTGTTGGCCGTGCGGTTGGAGCTTTTGTCACTTTCTCAATGCCGACGGTGTTGTGAATACTGTTAGAAAACAGATGAGCTATTGGCGCTATGCTCTCTTGTGACACAGAGCGTCAGTTCATGTATTTGAACTTTCAACACTCCCCTTCGACCTGCGCTCACTGTCAAGCCGAAGGACAAAGCTTACAGAAGAACTGATCTACCTGATCTGGTTACCTTCACACTGTAACTCCACTTCTGCTGTAAACATGTACAATCTCTTTGTCAAATGTCACTTCTGGGACTCGAACCCAAGGTCTACAGCGTAGAGCTGGGCCCATAACCTGTTAGAAAACAGATGAGCTATTGGAGCTATGCTCTTTTGTGACACAGGGCGTCAGTTCATGTATTTGAACTTTCAACAAATACCGTCTTGGTTCAGAGTGACAGTAGCGTCCGTTGCGGGTACAACCTTGAACGGGCCAACCGTCTTTGGTAATAGCTTCTGATACGTACCTTCCTGATCCGTAAGGTCCTCCTCCGTGTTCTTGTAGTCTAGTCGGTCAACAAACATTTCTTCTCCAGGGGTTAAGCTCGGCGTGTACCGCACGGACTTGCCAAAGTTTTCCTTATAGCGCTGTTGGGCGCGGGTCAACTTCATCTGAGCGGTCTGCAGCGTGGCCTGTAGGAGCTTGAGCGTGTAGCGTTTCAACCGAGCGGCCGTGGGCTTTGTAAGCGTCGTCGGGTCCAAAGACGTACTGGGCTCATCAAGAAGAACGCCCGGTGGCTTACGCGTCAGCGCAACGTCGAACGGTGCGGTACCGAGAGATCGATGGACCTGCATGTTGTAGCCGTACGTAAGAGGTTGCACTTACGCGTGCTAAGTGTTCTGATGATCTGCGACGTAGTGGCGTAACCTCTTCACGAGTGTCTTATCAAACCGTTCGGCCTGACCATTCTTCTGCGGATGGTACGCGGTCCTTTGTACGTGCTTGGTTCCCAAAGCGGTACATACAGTCTCAAAGAACTTGGAGACAAATTGTGATCCGTTATCGGCTAGCAGATAGTTGGAAATTCCGTACGGATAAAACCAGTTCTCCAGGAAGGCCTTTGCCACTGCAGGAGCTGTGGTTGACCGCATGGGAATAGAGCGGGCTATCTTACTAAACATATCGGTATTAACCAGTATGTACCGGTAACCGTTTACGGACTTCGTGAATGGACCGAAGATGTCCATCGCGACGAAGTCCAGCAGGCCGGTGGCGGGGAACAGCTTCAACAGCTTCTGCGACTTGAAGTGTGTTTCCTTCGTCGCCGAGCAGATGCGACAGTCCCGTACGGTCTGGAATACATCATGGGCCATATGCGGCCAGTAGAAGTGTCGACGGAGACTTTCATACATCCGAATGGAGCCCGGATGGCCGACCAGGCGGGGGTAGTGTGCCAAGTAGAGGACGCGTTCCTGCAGTGATGCAGATACGACCTTCTGGATGGCGCCGTCCAGTGGTGCTTTGCGCACGGTAAGTCCCTTTCGGTCAACGTCGAACAGAGTGACACCGTTGCCGACGTCTTTCCGTACGGACTCACTAAAAGGGTCATCTGCTTGAGCTCGTACCAGCTCTTCGACCGTGACCGGAACGATATTGGTTTCCCCCGAGGTGACAGCAAGCACCTCGGGGATGCCAGCAGATTTCCGTTTAGGCGTTGGTTAGTCGACGCAAACGTCACTGTACTCATCATCGTCTACGGTAATATTGGTGATGAGGTAACCATCGTCCGTACGGTAGTTCACTAGCAAGCAGGGGACCTCTTCGTCCAATGGGGCATCGTCTTCGCCGTCCGTTCGGATCCGAGAAAGGGCATCAGCCGCTCGGTGCTTGATACCCGGACGGTGGACGACATCGAAGTCGTACTCCATGAAACGCAACCGCCACCTCGCCAGTCGTCCTGAAGCGTCCACAAGGTTCACTATGCACCTCAAAGAGTGGTGATCCGTTTGGACTGTGAACCTCTGACCTTCTAGGTACGGACGGAGGTGCAGTACGGCCCAGACGACCGCAAGGCATTCCCGTTTGGTAGTTGAGTGTTGCCATTCTGTTTTGGATAGAGAGCGGCTCCAGTAGCCGATTGGTAAGAAGCCTCCGTCTGGTTGCTTCTGTAGCAAAGTGCACTTTACCTGTCGGTCGCATGCATCCGTATCCAGAACGTACGGGTACCCTTGACGGGGAATGGCCAAAATGGGTGGGAGTATCAGTCTCTGACGTAGCTCGTCAAATGCTTCGTATTACGTATGGATCAATGTCTCGAACTTCGTGGGTTGCCCCTTTTCCAACTTGCGGTTCAATGGAGCCACAATTTGGGCGAAGTTTGCGACAAAACGACGGAGTACGTTACAGAGCTCCAAGAACGATCGGAGCTCCGTCTGGGTCGTAGGCGGTTTAGCCTGCTTGATAGCGTTTTGTGCCTTGAGAGACACTTGGAGCTTGCCTGGTCGGATGATGTGGCCTAGATAGTCCACTGTGCCACCAAAGAAATAGCACTTGTCCAGTCGGAGAGTAACACCAGCCAGACGGAGCATATGCAGTATGGTCCGCACATGGTCATAATGCTCTTCAACCATCCGGGAATAGATGATTACGTCATCAAGATACACCAGTGCGTACTGCCATTTCAGCCGTGAAAGGATGATATCGAGAGCACGCTGGAAAGTAGCCGGTGCATTCTTGAGTAAGAACGGCATTCTCCGATAACGATACAGTCCCATGTGCGACGTGAACTTCTTTTTGTCGCGGTCGGCTTCGTCTATTTTGGTCTGCCAATAACCATTGTTGGCGTTCAAAGTGGAGAAGATTTGTGCATCTCCCAGGGAGTCGATGAACTCGTCCATTCGGGGTAGTGGATACGTGTCTTGTACGTTCGTAGCGTTCAACTGGCGATACTCGACGCAGAAGCGAAGGCTTCCGCCTTTCTTGAGCGCGAATACGACCGGACTGGCCCATTCCGCCGATGACGGTTCTATGACACCAGCAGCGAGCTGCTTTGTCACCTCCTTGCGTTCGGGTTCCCTCCGAGCTGGTCCGGCACGGTACGGCATCTGGAATATGAGATTAGTGCCTAATTCCAGATGGATGCGGTGCTTCGTTGCCGCAATCGTTCCGAGATGGCCGTCCCACATATCCGCAAACGGTCGAAGTAACTCAATGACTTTATCCCGTTCGGAAGCATACTCAAGACTAATCTGTACCTTGCTGGGCCAATGGTTCTCATCTTTCCGTACGGTTTCTTGCTCCTGTTTGGTATCCTTGTCTTTCCGTTCGGAATTACTGTCCGAAATCGGAGTGTGTCCCCCTCCTTAGAGTCCTCGCTCCGCGACGATGGTTGCGGACTAATGAGTGCGCTACAGGAGATGGACGGGCAAGTCCGATAACGGTGTCCTTTTGTAACCGGACCTAGCGTTCAGAAAAGTTCGCTACGCGAGCGAAAAGGGTACGTCCGGTCGGAGCTCCATAACCCCACCCGCAAGGAGTGTTAGTTCAAGCGTCGATCCCGTACGGTGATGAGACTGTAGAAAGATTAAGCCGGAAGTTTTGGTAGTTACCAAGACGTTCGTTTCCGACATTGGGGGTGGAACAACCGGACGGGCACCGTATATGTTATTAGATGGCGTTTCCGGTTCGGGTTCTGGTTCCGGAGCGGAAGGTGCATTTGGTCCGTAGGCGGAAGACTGTATAGATACCGGTTTGGATTGACGTAGTAGTATTGTCCGTTTTGGTGGTAGTATTGCGAAGACGTACTTGTCAATAAAAGAAATACCGAGTATTACGCTGGTGGAGAGGTTAGAAACCACCAGGAACTGTACTCGTACGTTGAGGTCACCGATTCGGACCATAAGAGAGAGAACTCCCACAACGTCCATTCGATTCTTCGATGCGTCCGTAATTCGGGGTCTTACGTCCGGTCGGAGTTTTGAGCGCCAATTAGGAGAGAGATGGCGTTCGTGAACCAGACAGGGTCCGGCTCCGGTATCAAGAACCCCAGTTAATGGATACATCAGTGCCGTATTGAGGCCAACCTACACGTGCGCCTTGTAGTTTGCGCTATAAAAGAGGACCGTTTCGGCTTCAATATCCGTATCGGTCAGGTCACATGCCAGAACAGCGGTCTCTTCTCGGATGGAGTCCGTTCGGTCTGTCGCTGACGGGGCAAGGCTAGGCCTCTGTGGAGGAGGCGTTGCTTCTACGCTTCCTCCCGGTCGTTTTCCTGGTCAGGAGCAGGCTCCTCGACCAGCATAGCGGCCTGTGTAGATCGTGGTGAGTACGGTTTGCGAGGCTGTCCGCCCTGGCGATATCCGGTATTGTCCCCCGGGGTTTCAGGTTTCAGACTGGTCTGGTAGGCACTGTAATAGCCTTCCTCGCAACGTTGCTGATAATTCGCTTCCCGTATGGCCAATAGCTTCTTTTTTAGGTCCGGTGGAAGCAACTGACAGTATTTGGGCTCCCGCTAGAGGCAAATCCGACACGGTCTAACTGGTTCCTGCCCCTGGGTTTGTTGCACCTAGGAGCTGGCAGGGCTGGGGTAAGACCGAACGGACTGACCAGGCGTTGAAGCTGAGGGTGTAGTGGGAGGAGAGGGCATGGAGGACACGCGGGATAACGCGAGGACATGTTACTCGTCTTCGTCCGATACGGAGTAGATCGATTCAGACTGGGTATCGATACTGTGAACCTTCCGAGCAGTTCGAGAGGACTATTTTCGAGCGGTTGGTTTTTGAGTATCGACCCGGACAGACTATGGACGTGAGGCACGATGGGTGTCTCCGTACGATTCCGTGTAACGGGCAAGTGCGTCATATCCGATATTGGGATGCGAGGTGAGGTGATTCTCCACCTTCGACCGTACGGCGGGAATAAGTCCTTCGACGAAGATCCCCTTCAAATTCCGATCGGTAAAAACGTTCCCACAGCGGAGCGCTTTCGTCCAGAGTTCCTGGGCGAATTTTGTTTCGTACATGCCAGACGCTTGGCGGTAGAAGGTGACTTCTGCGGTCGCGTCGGCAATGATCTCGTCCGTCGCGTACGTGGACAACAGAAAGTTGACTACCTCTTCGTACGTGTGGAGAGACTCATCCCGAGTACGGTCGACAGCGCCAGATTCACCTCCGAGCCGAGACTGAACCAGGGCGTGCGCCAGTCCGGTCAGGTAAAACTGGAAACACCAGAGGGCTGCCCCCTCAGTGAGTCTGTTATGGTTGCAAGCGGCTTTGAACCGTTGTAAGAAATTGAGAATCGTTATCGGATCTGTCCCGGAAAAGAAATGACCCTTCATCTGGACATTCAATTTCTTTTGGTAGCGCGCAATCTTGCGTGCTACCCGCGAATTGTACGTCTGGCTCCTTCTGAGCAGCCTGTACCTACGGTAGTCCACCACTTTGGCGAACTTCTCGTTCAAGGGCCTGATGCGTTTTAGCATCAACCTGTCCGAACGGGAAGGATACCGATCGGACTTTCCCCTCCATCGAGGGCTGCCTGAGTGTCGGTCGACTTCCGAATCCGTGCGGTCGTCATCCGACGATGACTCCGAGGAGTCCGAGTTCGTTCTGGCTGATCTTCGCCTTCTCTCGCGGCGGCGATCTTTCCGTTTACGGGGCGCATCACCCGAATCGGAACTTCCGCTCGATCTACCGCCTCTGCAGCGGCGATTCCTTCTCTCGTCGGAGGAATCTCCTGAGCTTCCGTTCGGATCGTCCTGCGGGTTGACTGGCGGGAGGTATACTCCGGTCGGGCCCCTCTTTGGGCCCTTCTTCAGTTCCGGTCGGTGTTGCCTCTCGCCCCTAGCGGGGGCATTGTCCGTACGGTCAATAAATGATTTGGGTGGGTTGGTCGGTAGCTGAGCTACCAGTGCGGCCAGCGTACTGTTCAGAGCTGACGTTGCAGGTTCCGAACGGTCTGTGTTCAGGATATTCCTGACCATGTCATGTACGATCGGTGGAATATCCGGGTGCAGTAGCGCCGGGATTTGGTGCTTGATGTACCTCTCCGCTGCCATGGGGACGTGGACCTCAATTTCCGTTCGGAGACTCTGCAGGGCATAGAGAGCGATCTCTGCCCAGAGTTCCCGTGCGGTGGTCCGTTCGGTAAGGAGTGGTGGCCCGGGGCCAGCTTTGCCCCGCGGCGTCTTCTCCGTTCCTGGAAAGGGGGCGGGGGCAATTGCCTCGTCCTCGTTCCGTACGGACTTTAACCTGTTACGTGCGGAGCCGTCTCAGAGAATCCGTTCGGGCTCATCTGAAGGCGTGACGTAGACCGTCGCGTTACTTCAGGTGCTCCGGCGGCCAACCGAAGCGGCATCCGAAGCGGCGCGAATTGCGACCGGTACGGACTTTGCGGAGTCTTTTTCGACCAAAGACCGTTCACCCATTTCTCTGTGCGGACGGTGCCTCATACTGTACGTATCGGTTCCACGATCGGTTCTGCTGCTCCGTACAGTCTCGAATTTCACTTCTAGGTCGGGAGACCAATGTGGTATAATGCGCAAAAAGGAGAGAGTCCGAAGCGGTCTTGAGACGGGAGCGGCGGCAGCGTACAGTCTTGTGACTGTAATGAATCCGAACGGATAGAAGGAGTGGAAGCACCGGGCGGTGGAGGGAAGAGTGGACGATTGGTATCACCATGCACGTACAGAAACGTGCGGAAGGGTATGAACGGTTTGAGAAACCCAATAAAGAAGTAGCCGCGCAGTCTATCGTGAGTGCAAACTAACGAAGAAGACGTTCGGCAGAAGATGCTTGTAATTTACGATCGGGGCCTCGGGAGATCCGAGCTACAACTAAATATCGGGTCTGGGCCTCCTACTGACTACTGTACGATCGGTCTAATTTGCATTGTCACTATCCAGGCTACACACGTGTCCAACTTGTACGCTCGGCCAACCCGCCCTGGCACTCGTCCACAGATCGTACACGTGGCGTTGCCACTGCACCGGCCCACCGTGCACTACCTCTTTGTACGTGAGCGGCTAATGGGATATACAGAGCACCAACTCGGGCCCACTATACTACAGCAGGTGCCATGGGAGAATGTCCATTTCTTCTGGGATGCCTGCACAGTAGCTGTTAATGATTGGGGGACAATTGCAGAGCACGTCATTAGCTTCAAGAAAGAGGAAGCCAGTGATGCAGAAGAAGAGAAAAGGGTCGAGAAGGTTGGAAATGGCACGTTGGATGGTTTGAATTTTGGAAAAGCGGGGGATGCGGGAAAAGGTTTGGAGGATGCAATCGGGGTTTTGAGAACCCGTGGCCAGATTAAAAGAGATTCGTCGGTGTTCTCGGCATGCTAGTTTAGTATGATAGATCGCTAGTTGTGAAAATAAAAATCCGAAAAAAACCAGCATTTTTGCAGTTTCCGCTAGTTGGCATGGAAAGAAAGAAATTTTTTGGAAATTACGTTTCCGTTCAGTGCAGTTCAAACTTCACCTACTGGAGTTGAAGGCTAGTTTGCAGTTCTTCTGCCACTGCTCGTAACTTCACATTCCCCACACTCGTCAAAAACGTTCTAGAAAATTACGAACCCACCATTAACGCTCCCCCATTCCAACCCTGCACTCGGATCCTAAGTCTCAGTTTCTCTAAATGTCAAGTTGAAGAACTCCAACGGAATACTCTCTCCATTCTGGTACACCCTCCTAGCCCCAAACTGGCTCCCAACCCCTCCCAGCCTCCTCATTTTCTGCTCCTCCAGTATGCGCTCCACTGTTCGCACAGCAGCCATCGCACTACTAATCCCAACTAGTGGCGCTCCCCTCAGCAGCTGCCGTGGAACACACACCTCCTCATTCTCTTCCACCATCACGCCACCCTTTCGCCTCTTCCTCCGCTGACTTCCCCCAACCTCCCCTCCATCTCCTTCTCCCCTCCTCCCCCTCACGCACCCACGTTCACCACGAGAGCCAGGTGTCCTCGGTGACCCTTTCTCTCTTCCGGCCTCCCTCCAAACGCCTCCTTCCCTCACCAGCTCCTTCACCTCCGACAACAGTTTGCACGTCTTCTCCACCTGTGCCATTTGCCCCTCCAACACCTCCACACTTCCCCTTAGCCCCATACTCTCCCTTCTCAGCGTCACCAGCTCCCTCCCAGCGCACTCTGCCATCCAACTCACATGCCTTCCAGTCCCCATTCCAGCCAGCTTCATCCTTTTCCGAATCGTCGAAATGAAATTCATTGGCATCCCAATCTCCGACACACTCAGCACCACCCCTACCTTCTCACCAACCATCTCAGAAAGCCAGTCGTGCAAATGCTCCTTCAGATCCCCTTCAAGCCTCCTCAACCGCTCCTTCATCTCCGCCCCAAACCTCCTCTCCGGTTCCCCATCCCCTCCACCCCCATCACCCCATCTTCCTCTCCATCCCCACTTCCCTCCTTCTCTCCCATGCAAACCTTGTACCCACCCTCCTCCTTCCTTCCCGGTGGCGTCTCTGCTACCTCTGTACGGTGAAGCAGAGCCACTAGCTCCTCGTTTTCGACGTACCCATTCGACATCGCAAAAATAAACGGTGGTTCACGATAACGAAGATAGATAAGAACAAGCGAGATGAACCCAACAGTTGCAGCACTCCCCCACACTCCGCACACCCGTGGCACTGTCGGCCACACACCCACTTGCGCTGCACAACCCTTTGTATCCCCACCTATCCACTTTTATTTACCGCCATTCCACACAATTTCCATTTTTTCCTAAAAATCTCCACATTTTCCCAACCTCGGTCCATACCCTATCCCAATAAAACCCCTGATGCACCACCTCTCAAGTACCAACGGTACCATAAACTCTTACTTTCTATGCTTTATTTCACTGCATACCTTCTCATAAACACACTCCTTGACCCTACCTCCTGTACAGCCCAGCTGCCCATTTCTTTCCATAACCAAATCATACAAATCCCCTTATCCCCTGGAACACTTTTTTTCATTACCAAGCCAGCATCCCAGCCGTGTACATAAAGCTTTCCCCACTCTTTAGAATGTAGACTACTTTCCTTTCACAGCTACCAGCACCCAACACCTTCCAACAGCCCATACCGTCAATCAAACCAACCCATCGCAATGAGCTCCCATTCATCTTCCCTCCGTTCTACAATCATCCCAGCTGTTCTCGTAGGTAGAGGCCTTATTGGCACCATGATTTACAACAATGGTTTCCCTCGAGACTCCTTTCTCTCCATCAAAGACTTCATTTCCGCAGATTGCCTTCCCCAAGGTCTAATCTTCTTCTGTGGCAGGAACGGCCTTCTCGAAAAATTAATTCTATCTTGTTAAGCACCACGAGCAGAAGACTTGGTTTTCATCCAGAATGGCCACATTCTTCCCATTCTTTCCCAACACGGAATTGAGCACTGCACACGAGCCGCTCTTTACATCGCCGTTATCACTGTCGGTGCCTCCCCACAAGATGGTGTCACGCCTCTCTATCCCAATGGTCTAACCACAGCCACCGGAAAGTGGGCTCTGGAAATAGCTGAACGCCTCTGGAGCGCAGGTTTCACTTGCAGTATCGTCGACGAAAACACATTTTCCAAGGCTTACTACCAAAAACTCGTTTGGATCTCTTCCTTCGATCTCGTCGGTTCTTCATTTGGATTCGTTACCATACATGAAATGGCTATCAAGTACAAAACTATTGTCTTAACTATAATGAAGGAGCTCTTAGGGATAGTCACCTTCAACACAGGTCTCTCCTTCAATATCCCTTCTACAGTGAAATCATTTCTGGAATACGGCAGCACCCTTACTTCCTTCCCAGCCTCTTTCTACGAGTATGAATCCATAAA
The DNA here is from genome assembly GCA_030374805.1 of Gracilaria gracilis. Lineage (NCBI taxonomy): Eukaryota > Rhodophyta > Florideophyceae > Gracilariales > Gracilariaceae > Gracilaria > Gracilaria gracilis. The sequence continues at coordinate 219,107 of JARGSG010000033.1, read as the reverse complement.
TGCTTACTTCGATCTCACCTCTGCAGACGAAAAACTAGCCGGAAGGCAGTACCATGCCCCTTTCTACACCAACTATGTCAATGTTCTTAGACATCACATTCTCTAGTAGTTAGAACAGAATATAAACCTTGTACTCGTTGCAATTACACCCACAACCCGTTTCAGTTCTCCAATTCTTTTTAAGTTGCTGCTTAAACAAATCACCTGTTCACTTTTTATGTCAAGTCTCTATCACAAACAAACACAACAGTATAAGTGCTATATTATACCTACTCATCGTCGTCATCCATTATCATCTGTCCTTCCTCGTAATCCCCATCCGTATTCTCAGCAGGGCCACGTGACATCTCTTCATCTTCCTCTTCGTACTCGTCCTTTCCATATTCAATATCTTCCATTTCACTCTGTTCCTCCACACCTTCGTCGTCGTCCAGCTGGTCGTTTGGGTCTTCTCCTAGTCCAAAGTCCTCATCTACGAACTTTGGCCGAAACGCTGGCTCCCTGTGCACCGCATCATGGAGCTTGTATCCTTCAGGTACAAAGTACCTGTGGTATCTCAGGCAATTCTCTTTCAGCAACGCATCCATGTACCCAGCTCCCCCATGAAACACACCCCCTCTCCCAATAAACACAGAGTAAGGCGGAACCCTGAATTTCTTCACAACCATTGTACGTGATAACCTCCTTAAACTCTTTGCATCCGTCACATACATATTTTGCGACCTCTCATAAACCCATATCATAAATGAACTCCCTCCAGAGGCCATCGCGAAGAACCCCGGATTATCTCCCTTATCCTTCTCCACATTCGTCAACCCTCTAAAATCAGTGTGCAACACCTGCCTTGGGCATCCCTCCCCCGTACACAACACACACTCTCCGGTCTGTGGCGCATACATCCTTTTCTTCGCCTTGCTGTTGTTACAAAGGCGAAGAGTCGATGCAATTTGCCCAAACCTCGCATCCATCAACGCTCGCTCTTTCACCATCATCACATTCTTCTCATCATATTCCATGCAATCAACAATCCCATTCTTGGTCGTAAGATATCGTCCAATTCCCTGCATCCTGTCTCCAGCATTCTTTCATTCCCCCGCGTTGATGATGGGATTCCATTTCGTTCGGTTCTCTTCAAGCTTCAAGTCTGGCTGCTCCTTGAAGTCCTTCTCAAAAACCTCCCGCAACCCTTCCGTCACATCTTCATCCACCACCACGCCCCTCTTCTTCGCCTCCTCTGACATACCTCCATCAGTTCCGACGTGTTCCAAAACACAGAAACCCCTTTCCATCAATTTTATTCTCTTCTTCGCAAAGTACTCTCAAGCGAGGTCATCCCTCTCCATCACCGCCATCCAAAGAGCTTCTTACTCCCCTCTCGGCTTTCTCTTCAACGGAAGCTTCACCCCAAGAACTGGTTCTTTCGTGCTACCCAGCTCCTTGCGCACATTTCGGGGGGCATGCCAGTACACCGCGTGATGGGCCGCTCTCAAATCCGCCACCCCCAAACACCCCGCCCTGTGCTCCTCTCGCAAATGAATCATCTTCATCCACGTGTGCGGATGTTTCACTGCATTCTTCCCTCCCGGCCACTCACCCGGTAGCGCATTCACCAGAGTCGTCCATGACATATCCCATCCACCAGCCCACTCACTTGCCTTATTCATCCCTTTCGGTGGTTTCTCGGGATTCTTATCTTCAAATCCATGCATCGTTCCTTCCTCCACCCCTTCCTTCTCGTCCTGAATTAACCTACTATCGTTTTCAATGCCACCACTGCTCGACGACACCAAACTTGTTTTCTGTTCTTTGAAGAACTTCTTCAATTCCGGCTTCGTCATATTCCTGAATAAAGTAACAACCTCCATTGGTATATCTCCAGAAGGGGTCTTCACGGTGCCTTTCTTCATCCTCTTCGGAGCAGGTTGAATTTCTACCTCATTCTCATCGTCAGTGAGATCAACTAACCTCCTCTTCTTCTTCTTGCTCCCAGCCTTGCTACCCCAATCCTCTTTCATCCGGGCCAGAGCAATCTTCTTCCGTGTGCTCCGCCTCAACCCTGATGGCTTTGCTTCAGGGTCTTCCCCCTGCATGGAAGTTTCCAACAACGTGGGAGCTTCTTCTGCCTGATTAGGTGCTGCGGTTGACGTACCCTCACCTACACCCACGACTTGAACCACCTCCTTTACCTCCTCCAAAGTTTGAAGTGATCCTTCGAAAACTTCTTGAAGCTCGTTACCCGCGGTCCTCACCCTTCTAGGCACCATCCCGTCCCATAGACGCCCCGCACTGCCAAGTTCTCTTTTGGCTGTTCGCATACCCAGATATTCCATCACAGACTCATTTTTTCCTCCTAAGTTGAATAATGTCTGCAATACTTCGTTAACACTAATCTTCTTCTTCTTCCCAGTGAGATTACATAGGTTTTACATACCTATGGCACATTGGAAGAAGTGCTTCCCCATGTCTTCAAAACGGCCGGTTCTCATGGAGGAAGACAACCTCAGTTCCACATGCCATTGCAAGCAACGTAGGACAAATCGAAACTGCCCATCGGTGGGAGCCATCAGAAGGTCACTCGAGACATGCGTCAACGTCAGGCCGGGACCGCTCTCAAACACCTTCTCAAAGAACTCCAAAAGCCCCTCACATTCCACAAACTTCAGAGCCAATGTCGCGTAACGAGTCAAGTGACGCACGCTGTAGTCTCCAATAGCCTCACTTCTCTACAAAGCACCAGCTAACTGCTTCGAAGTAATGTTCCTCACATCTACATATGAGTCGTCTACGACGTTCTGCACAAAAGATACCGTACTATGAATTTTGTCTGCAAACGACTTCTTCAGCACATTCGAACTCAATTCGTTGAGAAGATTGCCGAGTCCTAGTATCTCGTTCATTGTGATGGCCTTCCCATCCTTTCTTCCCCACAGCACGACATCCAAAGGACGGACTATATCCACCCACTTCCCGCCTTCCCCATGCAAGTCTCGTAGCACGAGAATTCTGTAATATCCGTCTATGAGGGTTACGGGCACAACAATACTTCCACCAACAACTATTTCATTCACAGCATACTCCCCTAGAGATGCCACAGCAATCGAACCTGCAGACGGAAGCCACCCGAAGTTGCGACATTTCATCATCGTCGCCTCTTTGTGTCCCAGATTCACACTTCTTACTGTCTTCTTCGGGATTTCAATCATCTCGGTATCCATCGTCAACCTGCGCTGAACATAGTCGGCGATGGAAATCTTCTTGAGAGACAGGGTGTTGTCCACCTCCTCTGACGGAATACTGTCTCCTTCATCGAACAAGTCCTCCTCCGGGTCAGTAAGCGGAGCCCTACTCGTCTGAAAAACCTCCACAATATCGTCGTCGGAGTCCTCTATGATGCTGACACTCGCTCCCACGAGCTTTTTTACCCTGTGAGAAGACTTGCCTGCAGTTTTTGAAGCTTCCGCAGCAGGTTTCTCGCCCTCCAGATCAACCACTTTCTCAGGCTAAGATGTAGAAGACTTGCCAGCCCCGGACTCTGGAGTAGGAATTTGCGGAATCTCGATTGGGTCCATCATCGAAGTAACCCACGCATACACCCCAGCCCAGAACAACTTGCTCACCGTACTTGGTGATTCTTCAGGACCTTGAAAACGGTAAGCGTACTTCGTGCTTCCATGACTTATAATCTTAGTCCTCCAGATCACAACCAAGTCTTCTCCTTCTAGGGCAGTTGCGCTTAAAAGATGCCCATGGAGCGAACGGCAAAGAACCTTCCCTGCACCACCGGCGGACCCCACACCTCTCACTTCCGCGGTTCCCACTTTCACCCTGCTCTTTTCTTTCCCAACCGTCACAAACAAATGCAGCGCATCGCCGCCTTTCACTACTGGCGTAGCAGCAGGCGAAGGCTTCTTCTTCATGGCTCGGGCTGGTGGCATACGCGGCGTAGTGCCTTTCGCCCTCCCTCTCCTTCGTGTTAGGGGTGGCATTTCTGACACCACTGCACTTGGGTTTGGTCGTCTTGAATCCCGCCCCCTTTTATGCTTGCGAGGCAGAATCGCAGTTACACGCGAGTGATAGAATCGAAAAGGTTGTTTATGACCGTCAAAAACGCTCACGAGATCGGTTAGCTAGTTGTAACTTTCACTCCCGTTCCTTTCCGTCTACTTTATCACCGATGCGCGTCCGCTCAATATTAGTTTAAACTATACACTGTGCCTATATAAAATTTTGTAGCATACTCGTGGGACCTTTACAAAGCTACACCAAGCTACTAACATCTGTAGTACACTCGTACAACAATGTTTGAGAAATAAAGAAATAAAAAAATTATGTAGCGGACTAATTTCCCTCTGAAACAGCGGACCGGGGTGCCGTGGCGCTTCATCGGTGCACCGATGAAGCACCACGACACCCCGGTCCGCTGTCAACGGCTCGTTGGCGGTGCCACGTATGCCAGCACCCCAGTTTCATCACACACTGCGCGTTGACAGCGAGCGAGTTTCAACGCTTATGGCTCGTTGGCGGTGCCACGTGGGCCACCGCCCCAGCTTCATCACTCACGGCGCGTTGGGACAGCAGACCGGGGAGTCGTTGCGCTTCATCGGTGCACCGATTAAGCGCCACGACACTGCGGTCCGCTGTCCCAAAAAATTATTTTGAATTATTTTGAAACGAGCGGCTGGACAAAGATATTATTTCATATTCAACATTTTGCTTTCCAGCCACACGTGTGGCGCTGTATGACAGCCGTCCCCACTCCCCCTCCTAACACCTTGCAGGCCCTACCATCTTCCTGGTCACACCTTCTAGCGAGATATATTCATCTTCTTCCACAACCGAAAGTATTTGTCTCTGTTGCGGAAATAGAACGATATATCTCCGTAGAAGGTGGCACACCATCACGCTTCGTAGCTAGGAATAGGACGTTCTCTAGATGAGATAAATTTAGTAAATCTTTTATCTTTATTTTAAATAGAGGATGCCCTATTCCTATGCTGCTTGCGGAGGTTTTCGCACACCCTAGTGCTTCGTAGCTAGGTATGGGACATCCTTTGGATGAGATGAAGTTAGTACATTTCCTATCTTTATCTTGTACAGATGATGTCTCATTCCTATGCTAGTTGCGGATGTCTTCGTACTTTGTCACAACCATGTGGCTTAGAATAGGGTCACAATAGTAAGTAGTATTGCGAAGGTGGCACACCCTCACGCTTCGTAGCTAAGATCAGGACATCCTTTGTGTCACATAGGAATAGTACATCTTCTATTTCTATGTCCTTATACTCTGCTGCTTGGGGAGTTTTTCGTATTTGTCCCAACCATTTGGCTGATAATGTAAGTATAATGCAAAGATATAAGCCAAGTTGTAAGGAACGGCTGGTAGGGCCGCGCGTTGGCGGTGCCAGTTGTACCTCTACCACAGCTTCATCACTCACGGAGCGTTGGGACAGCGGACCAGGGTGTCGTGGCGCTTCATCGGTGCACCGATGAAGCGCCACGTCACCCCGGTCCGCTGTCTCAGGCTGTCGTTGAAAAATATGGAAAATAAAAAAAAAATTTTGGGACAGCGGACCAGGGGGTCGTGGCACTTCATCAGTGCACTGATGAAGCGCCACGCCACCCCGGTCCGCTGTCCTACCAGACGTTCTCTATAACTTCGCGTATATGTTTGCAATCACCAAGTTCCGTATTCCTCAAGTGTCCCCGCTTTCCCTGACACCTCTTTACGGCTTCACGTGCATTACAGGCATCTTGCACATCTCCTTGTCGTGTTGAAAGAACCTGGTTCGTTCTGTATAGTTGCTATCTTTTCCCGCCCGCTTACGTTTCCCGCGCACTCTCATATCACGTCGGCAGTTATCCCCCGCCCGCTGCAGTCTCCCGTGCGCTGTTTTCTCTCCTCCACTGCCATCTCCCGTCCGCTTCCGCCTCCCGTCCGCTCCCACCTCCCGTCCGCTCCGGGAAATTGGAACCATAATCCGTCAACGCACCCTCTTCGCGTGCATGCGTAAAATGGCTCTACAAAGTTCATCGAGGTCTACGTCACCGGCACCCTCAAGCTCCGATATGAAGGTTGGGAAACTGTCTGGCTCGGGAGATGAGCTTGTCACAGTATGCCTTGCAATCCGCGATCATTACGCGTCGACAATGCGAGATGAAGACCGGCCAAGGAAGGTGGGACACAGCGATTTCGTTCATTACGTTATCAAGAATCGCGATGTCCTACCGCTGGCAAAGAATTACTTCTATATTCTTGTGGGTCCAGGACATCCGACGTTTACTGACAGTGAACTACGGGTCGAATCTCCTAAGTGGTGTTAACGTCAGCTATACCTCTCAACGAGGTTATTGGACATCTTAGACGATGATAGAGACTGGCGTGTAAGGGACTTCTGGAATGCTTATACCGAGGTGAACTTTAAAGGAATACCGAAGAATGTGACTTTGACCGAGGTTTTCAAGTCCATGACTAGACCTCCTAAGCGAGTGGGACGGGTGGTCTCCCCGTTCGCCACATCCGTTGCCACACATTTCCAAAGGATTCTCTTCTCTCGCTCATTCAGAAAGTTTCCATGGAAAAAAGAGTTGTAGGCCAGAAGAGAAAAAGAGGAGACAAGGGATATCCCACACCTTTTGTGAATGTCCAAATATCAAACAAACTCCAAGCTCAGCGTGTTGGCTTTGGGGTGCAGCTCATAACGAAGGCATGGGGTTGTTTCTCTCAATTCCTGGGATTACCTACCGTGGAGGTCATGGTTCTTCCATTCATCCGAGTCATGTACGACGAAATGGAGTTTCAAGCGATTGAGACGACGGCAGAGGGATTCTTTTACGGCGATAACGACCAGCGCTTGCTACCGAACAAATGTGAAACTGTCATTGAAACAGAGTTCATCCCGTGGGCATGGAATTTACCGCAAGACATCGATGCTGCCTTCCGAATGCTTGCGAAGGAGTTCATTTCGGACCTCAACAAGGTTATTGTGAATGTGCAGTTCTCCTAAATTTCCGAATCAGGCCGATTGACAATTCTGAAGACGTTTACCAGAGACCCATCACGAGCGTTTGCTCAGAGATTCGATAGTTTCTCGAATTCGCTTGTGTCCTCCGTCATGGAGGCCATAAGCCCGTTGAAACTGAAAGAATCAGTGAACGTCTTTGGTATGGCGGTAACGCTCATATCCAGGCCACAACCTGCCATACGAATTGAAGATGATGTGGAGGAGGTGGAGGAAATTGGGAAACCAACGGAGCCGAAGGAGGGGAGAGGCTAAAAAGGAGATGGTGATACAAACATAGTGGCCGACATTAGGAAAGGAAGTACTGGTGACGAAGCGTCCGTGGTAGGCGTAATACCCCCACCATCCGTTGGATGACAAAATGGCTTTCCGAAGTTGTGAGGAGGAGATGGAGAAGTACTTTCGCTTGTACAATTGCGGGTTTGAGGATATGGTAGAGAAGGACGAGAAGTTGTGCAGAGATGGTATGTCTCTGTTAGGAAAAGTTCAACTGGTTCTCATGGATCCTCCGTTCAACATCAGAGGGAACAAAAACCTAAGCAACAGATGGTACGATGTACTGAGCCCTCAGGACATGAAGAAGTCAGCAAAGCTTCTGTCAATACTGCTACGTCCTGAGGGCCATTTCGTGTTCTTTAGTGCTTTCCAGCAGGTCCAAGAATGGAGAGATGTACTTTCTGCCATTGGGCAAAAGACGGAAACGGAGTACCAAGGCGTTCCTTTCTTGTGGACCAGGTAATGCACTTTGTACGGCCGCAAGGCAACCAGATGCGAAACCCTGGACATAGGGCGTGCTCCCTTTTCCCTGCAATTTAGTATGCTGTACATGGAGTTCGAAATGGTCTCAGCTACGCGCAGCAGCATGTGATGGTGAACTATGAGAACTTCAACTTCGTGCAGTCGAGATACCCGGGGTACCACAGTGTCATTGACCAGGTACCCCCCCTGTCTAATGGGGAGACTCTTCAGTGGAAGAGAAAGAAGGAAGGTGGGGGCTACGTTTTACAAAATGAAAGGTTCGAACAGAAACCTCAGGCATTGTTGAAGGACCTAATCAGTCGGTGTTCCCAGGCTGGGGATATTGTGGTCGACTTGTTTGCGGGGTCGTTTTCGACAGCAATGGCATGCATGGAGTTACAACAGCATCGTAGGTTCATCGGGTGTGAGCTGGACCCTGACTGCTTTGCCCAGACTAGGCACGCCACAATTATTCAATTCTCATTGTGCCTGCGGGAAAATGAGAGGGATATCCAGGTAACGCAGGAAGTTCGGAATGCTATGATTAGGGTGTTGAACTTATTTCCGACGTGGAATGTCCGCCCATCGAGATCACGGAAGGCTCCATCCGGCTACCCCCAGTATCAAAAGCTTCCTACGTATATTGTAGACTTTCGTGCGTCAATGTGGCGGGATGAGAGCTTGGTCACCATTGGGAGGCGTAAGGCCCTTCACAAAGGGCCTAAAACTTTGCAAGGAAAGATGGAGCTTCTGGATTGGAATGCCGTGTTGGCACTGAAAGCAAGCATGTGCGGTTGTCGTATCGGGAAGTCGACAATTCGTCACCCTGGTGCCGGAGTGCGGGTGTTCACTACACGCCGATTCATGGAAAATGAAGAGAAATGTTACTTCTATGGAATACTGGTGTACCATGACCTGACGAAGAGAAAAGAGGTGCACAAGAGATATGGTGAAGGGTTATTGGGAGCCACATCCGAACGATTTCGGAAGTATGCGATGCAGTTTAACGTCCGCCGCGATATAATCCATAGCCTCCCAGAAAGAAGACAAGGAGTAAGTTTAATACCTGTATCGATTGTCCCCGCTCCTTTTTCATTGGGTGGAACGATTAACGATCCCAAATATATGAAAGGTGATAAGGACATTGATGCAGTTGCGGAGGGTGTGACGAAACGAAGGACTGCAAATATGCGGGTCATTCGAACTCCGAGTACAGGACGGATCTCACATCAACTACGAGAATACCAAATGCTTGCGGTGCGAACACTTCGGAAAGTGGAAGTGGGAGAGGAGTTGTTCGCGGATTATGGAGTAGAGTATAGCTGGGGTACATCAGCAAATCCTATTATAGGAATCGATTAGAACTTGTAGTAAACTACCTACATATAAATTAATCTCTTAAACCTACATAAGGAAATGGCACTTATTGCATTCCAACTTCGCCATTGAGCACGAAATAGAAACTAAAACCTTTAGCAGAACTGCAAGATGGAAGTACATAGATACATAATAGGTAGCGAAGAGCATCGAATATGATGGTGTACGGGTTTTAACATTATGAGAACTTTCTAGTTCAGAAATGGAGATTTCGGTGTCAATTTTTCGGTTTCGGAATCGGGGAAGAAGAAACCGGACTTGGTGATTTCCACCACACTCTAATCGATTGGGGGTGTGCATTCGATCGATGAAGTTCGATCACGGTGAGCGCCAAACGCGTCGAGAGCAGAGCAGTTCCAATTCCAGTGACCTTCGATCACAGTCAGCGGCTAAGACGTCGAGAGCCCAGCGTCAACCGCAACGAATAGTTCGGATTGTATATGGCCCAAACGTTAAACGAGGGGTGGGAATGCGGAGGAGGTTAGCGGTCGCGCGTCAAAGAGCCGAAGGCGTGGCGAAACGGTAAGTGACGAGGTTTGCACCGCTCGTAGTACGCGTGCGCCCCGGAGTGGTCTACGTGGGAAAGGAAGGAAGGGGGCGGCGAAGAGCGACGGTGCAGCGAGGAGCGACGGTGCGGCAAGGAGCGTGGAGGGCGGAATATCAGAGCGAATGGAACGAACGAAGCGAACGGAGCGAACGGTAAGCATTGTGGTGACGAGACCTATTGCAAACGCACGAGATCAAGAAGTTAGTCCCAAGAAAAGCACGGGAACGCAGCGAGGTAAGGAGAGGAAGGTTCTGCGGGGTGATCGGGAGAGAGATGGTCGTGGAAGAAGTAAGGAGACTGCGCAAGCTTTAGAGGAGAGCGATAGCGGGGATATGATAGTGAAAGGTGAAGAGCTTCGTACGGGCGTCGAGGGAAGAACGATAGCAAGGAGTACTGCCATATTAGGTAGTGGGGGTCTTCGAGGAAGAAAGGGAACAAACGGTGATAAAGTGCCTAAGGCTGAGGTACCCGAAGAGGTGGGAGGAGAAATAGGGAAAGTGAGGTGTGGTCAGCCCGCGAGGACTCGAGGAGTGAAGAGTTTGGTTTTTGTGACGCCAAATAGAGTGCCAGAGAAGGGAAGCATTAGTTTCGAGCAAGAGAATGCGAACCGGGAGAAAGAAGGAGTGAGGCGTGTGCGGCCAATGGTAAAACGTGAAACAGGGGAGGGTAGTGAGAGAAGAATAGAGTGTGCGGTTCATGGATTGGGGCATGTTGAAGTTGTTGTGGGGAAGGGGGATATCAGCGACGAGAACATGCGCAGAGAAACGGGGTACGATGTAGAAGTGGTGGATCAGCCAAGGTAATTGTCGGAGGGAGAGCAGCGGTGGTTGAGAGAGATTTCGAAGGTGAAGACGGCGTACAAACAGAACGGCGTCGGGAAGTGAATGTGGTGGAGACGGTGCCACGAACGCTCCAGAAGATGCGTGTAGGGCGCAACACCGTTTTAGTTCCGAATGATGTGGAAGACGAAAGTGACGGCGGTCGTGGAGAAAGTGGAGGCAGAATTCGAGGATATGAATGTGGATCTACAAGGGAGCGGGAAGGGAATGAGGAGAACTTAAGCGTATTGCCACGGTCTGCACTGGTTCAGAGGATGAATTCAATGAAGGGACAGTTGGTAAATATGAAGGAAGATCACTATACATTGATTGTGAGTTTGAAGCTGACGCAGGAAGAGTTGGGACGGCTGAGGGAGGAAAATAAACGGCAAAATGTGTTGATCGAAAGTCTCCGGGAGGCCGTGAAAGGGAAAAGGATGGGTGGTTAAGGAAAGAGGGTGAGAGGGTGCCGAAAGTATGATATTGAAGTGGAAGAATGTTTTCATGGGCTCGCTTGTATATGACAGCATTCTTTACTATGCGAAGTTGGGGGCGTCTGAACTTTGTTCCGACACCCAAAGCTTTGGTAGAACCTGGAAGAACAGGAGTGACAGGGTGGGAGAAAGTAGAGAGGGGAGCATGTTTGTAGTTGAGGAGAAGGAGATGGTTTCTAGGTGCCCAATTCAGGTTGCATGTGAGATGAGGACGTACACACCATCGACAGAAGGCGGAAGTGATATGTTGTTGAAGTATGAGGTTGAGAAAAAGATAATGAGAGAGACGTGGGAGACGATAAGAGAAGCGGGGAGGAAACAAGAGTACGTGGAAAATGTAAGCGCGGACAAGTTGGTGAAGCAGCGGATGAAGCACACGATAAGCGATGTGATTGGGGTGCGAAAGCGGGCTGCTCGAGACAGATTATTCTCTTTACTGGGATATGATTTGATTGCAAAGCGGGCGAAGCCTAGCGAGGGGACGGAACTTGGTGAGGAGTTAGAGAAGCAGATAAGCGAGGCTCGCGAGAAGCTTTTGGGAAGTGAAGAAGATGGAATGAACAAGTTGTGTGCGTGGAGAATGAGTTGTTTTGAAGATCTTGCGTACTCTGGGTCAACTGTGCATGCTCCACAGTAGAGCTGTCGTGATGAAGACAAGTATTTCAAGAACGGAATGGCCGTGGCAGTGTTGGAGGAGTACATGGGATACGCAGTGGGGACCAAATGTAACAGGAAAAAGCATTACGTAGATGGGACGGTGATGTACCTCGCTAGACTTGATTTGTGGGTTGGGTGTGTTGTGAAAACGATGAACAAGGGCGTGGGACGTGGAGGACAAAGGCAGCTCTTGTTTTCTACATTGTATGGGAGGTATCTGCCGAGGGCGGTGGAGGGTATATTGAAGGTGGCAAGGGATTGGTGAGTGATGAGCAAGGCGAAGAGTTTGAGAACGATGGGCTTTTAGAGGGGGATCCGAGGTGTGTGTCCAGAAATTCGGAAAGAACTGCGACGGTTGGGCTGTGGATTCCATCGAGGGAAAAGGTATATCTAGCGGTGAGGGAGGAATACTTTATGGCGAATTTTACGCGGAGACTTGGAGCCGTTCTTGATTGCTACATAGCAGCGTGACGACCAGAGGAGCCCAGTTTCATTCGTTTGGTTGGGCACAGGGAAGAAGGTAGGGATGGAGCAGAAGGAGGAGAAGGGAGAGGGTAGGGTGAATAAGAGTGGGAGGAGTGGAGATAGCTGTGGGATGATGAAGAGGGTGGTAGTGATTGGTTTATGAAAATCCTATGGAATGAATGCTAGGCGGGGGGGTGGGAGGTAGGGCCTGGAGATGGGGTCCCGGTAGAATCTGTTGAGGTAGAATCTATGGAAACGCCAGTGGAGGCGGGAATTGAAGGGGGTGAGGGGTATTTCTGGCGGAGAATATGAACGAAGCCAAGGATAGAAGAGAAAAGGACGAGTCCAAACCATGGAGAAACGTTGTCGGATGTGGAGTGAGTGGAGATGGGAACTGGATGGGCGGTGTGGTTATGTTCGTCGTCTGTTGCCCATCGGAGGCATACGCATTTGAGGGTGACATCGACTTCGTCGCTTGGTGGGACGAGCTCCATGAACTGTATGAAGGCGAACTTCTTGGGAGATGAAGAGGAAGAAGGAAGGGTGAAGAGAAGAAGGGAGATGAGTTTGCAGACCCAGACGATGGGGTTGGAGTTGGAAGAGCTGGTGCCTGCGACGAGGACGTGAGACAACTTTGGGGATTTAAAAGGACCGCAGTACGGGGCGGCAAATAATCGTTGGATAAGAGAGACTGGAGGATCCTGGAGCGTGGGCTCGTTCCGCTCTTCAATGTAGTGGTCGAGTGATGGGACATAACCGCCGGCGACGTAAGCGGAGTTGACGACGGTGATTCGGGTGCGACGGAGGGTGAGGGAGTTCTCTGAGACTCTAGAACTTGAGAGAAGGGGTAATGAATGAAGGGAGGGCGTGTTTTCCAATCTGATGGAGGATGAAAAGAGCGTCAGTGGGGAAGAGGTTTTGGAGAGATTCGGGATTGAAATGAGGATTAGAGTGGAAAAATTTGTGGGCGGTGATGAGATCAGCGAATGAAATGAGTCTTCCATCACGGACCAAACCAGGTTGGTGGGATTGGATGGGAGAGGCGAGGGCAGGAGTGGAGTAAGTGATGGAGGGGTTGGTGGAAAGGGGGTTACAATCTTTGGTGGCGTTGGGGTGATGGATGGCGCGAATGGTTTCTTCATGTGCGCTGGACCTGCGCTTTGAGGTTTTGAAGTAGTGTGACTTGAAGTAGTGGGCGTGTTTGAATAGGCTGGCATCATTGAAGTGGAGGCCTCCGAAGCGGTGAATGTCCTCAACAATGTAGTCGAGGAGGTGAAACTTGACGGTGACAAGGCTGGAAGTGTGGTGGGGGCCGAGGACGAGTAGGGCTGTGCGCTTGAAGGAGCGTATTTGGAATTGAAGGTAGGTGAGGCGGGAGTCGGTCCATTTTGTGGAGGTGTTGTATCTCATGGAGAAGAGGAGAAGATCGGAGTACTTGGTGAAAACGGAAGTGAGGGGAGCTGCATCGACCTCGTCAGAGCAGCGGACGAAGACGGCGCCAATGAAGGAGAGCGTCGGTGCTCATAGAATGCTATTTTAGTATGCTAGATGGCTAGTTATGAAAATAAAAGTCCGAAAAAACTAGCAATTTCGCAGATTGCGCTAGTTGGCAAGGCAAAAATTTTTTTTGGAAATCGCATTTCCACCTGCCGCAGTTGAACTTCATTTGTTGAAGATGTATGCTAGTTTGCAGTTCGTGCGCCACTGCCCGTTACCACACACTCGTCGCAGTCATCAAAATCACTCAAAAAATTTACTTTCGGGTCACCAGCGCTGGTTTATTCCAACTCGGCATTCGGATCCTGAGTCTCACTTTCCCTAAACGTGGAGTTAAAGAAGTCCAACGGACAACTCTCCCCATTGTGGTACATCCTCCTAGCCCCAAAGCGGCTTCCAACCCCTCCCAGCCTCTTCTCCTCCGGCTCCTCCAATGTACGCTCCGCCGTCCTCGCAGCCGCCGCCGCACTCCCGAAACCCACCAACGGCGCGCCACCCGGCAGCTGCGGCGGGACAAACACCTTCCCATCCTCGTCCACCATCACCCCACCCTTTCTCTTCTTCTTCAGTCGACTCCCACACCTTCTCCTCCCTCCTCTTCTCCCCCCCTCTCCCTCACACTCCCCCGCCCACCCCGAGAACCAGCGTCACCGGCGACTTTTTACCTGATCCCTCTCTCACCCCTACTCCCCCTCCCCTCACCATTTCCTTCAAATCCATCAGCAATTTGCACGCCTTTTCCACCTGTCCCACTTGCTCTTCCAACACTTCGACCATACCCTTCAGCCCCATGTTCTCCTTTCGCAGCCTCCCCATCTCCCTCCCCACGCACTCCAACATCCCATTCATATGTCTCACAGCCCCCACCCCAGTCAACTTCATCGTCTTCCGAATCGTCGAAATCAATCCCATCGGCACCCCAACCTCCGACACACTCAGCACCACCCCTACCATGTCTGCCACCATCTCCGACAGCATGTCGTCGAAGTGCTCCTTCAAACTCCCCCCAAGCTTCCTCACCCGTTCTTCCATCTCCCCCATAAACCTTCTCTCCGGTCCTCCTCCTCCATCCCCGTCCCCATCACCTCCACCGCCTCCTCCATCCCCATTACAAACCCTCTGACTCACAGAAACCCCCTTAGTACCCCCTCCCTCATTTCGTGGCGGCGTCTCTGGCACTTCCGTTCCATGCAGCAGAGCCATTAGCTCCTCGTTACCAACGTATTCAATCGACATCCCGAGAAAAGACGGCGTCCGGCGATAAACGACTTGAACAGGCCTGAGCGACTTACAACAACTCTCGTCCTTGCCACCCCTGATCACAGCCGTTACACTCGTGGCCACACTCCCCTCTACCTCGCAGGCCTATTTGTATCACAATTTTCTATACCTCAATTTCCCGTCATTCCCCAAAAACTCCATTTCTCCCAGATATTTCCTTATTTTTGTTTTTTCCTTTCAGTACCATCCCACAAAACCAATCCACAGCGCCCGTTCCTTAACTCCTTACCATTACATCTTCCCCTTCATACTTCATTTCGACACATCTCTTTTCATAAACACATTCATCATTCCTAATCCCTTCATACCCACCTACCTCATTCTTTCAACTACTTAGTCATAAAAACTATCTTTTCCTCTGAAACCACTTTATCGATGTATACATCGGCAACGCCGTTCTCTACTTAAGCATCTCTCCCTTCCTCTCCTGTAGCACAATATCTCCTCACAGCATCAAACAAATTCGACATAATGACCTCGCCTTCCTCTTCTCTCCGCTCCTCCCACACCCCAGCCGTTGTTGTATGCAGAGGGCGCATTGGCTCCATGCTTTACGACCGAGGTACCCCTCAAGATACCATTCTTTCACTCCAAGATTTTATAGCCGCACACAGCATTTCGCAAGGTTCCATTTTCTTCTGCGGCCGGAGAAACTTGTTGGAAACAGTAATTCACTCCTGCCCTCCATCTCGCAGACAAGACTTGGTCTTCATTCAGAACGGCCACATTCTTCCCATTCTTTCAAAACATGGTCTTCATCACACCACACGAGCAGTTCTTTACATCGCCGTACCCACTCTCGCTGAACCTCCACAGGATGGCGTCACCCCTCTTACTCCCAACTGCCTCACAACTGTCACCGGAAAATGGGCTTTCGCACTAGCACAACGATTCTTTAACGCAGGTCTCACTTGCAATATCGTCGACGAAGACGCCTTCTCTAAATCCTACTACAAAAAGCTCGTCTGGATATCTTCATTCAACCTAGTTGGTTCCTCCCACGGCTTCATTACCATGCATGACGTGGCCACCCACTACAATACCATAGTCTCAACGATAATGAAGGAACTACTCGGCATAGTCTCCTCCAACACAGCTATCTCCTACAATTTCCCCTCCACAGTACAATCCCTCCTCGCCTACGGCAGCACTCTTACCTCCTTCCACGCCTCATTCTCTGAGTACGAATTCAGAAATGTTTACTTCTACCTTTCCTCCGAGGATACCAAGAGAGCGGGCTTGCCTGACCCTGCTCCTTTTCACACCAACTATTTCAATGTCCTTAGAAAAGACATTCTCTTTTAGTACCAGTACTACTTTGGTCTCATTTTGTAAAAAAAATATATCTTCGCACAATACTCTCTGTCCTTACCACACGCTTTGTAACTCATTTTCGTTCATCAACAATCCTTTTATGCTCAAATTATATCAAAACAATCGTTCATTTCTTATTACTAGTCAAGTCACCTCACTCTCACACACATAACACTACACGCCCTACATGTTTTATCTAGTCCTCCTCATAATCCATTCTCATCGGTCCCTCCTCGTAGTCCCCATCCGTGTTATCGGCCTTGTGGCCTTGTACCCCGTCATCTTCCTCTTCATAATCCTCCTCTCCAACTTCTTCTTCCTCCATTTGAAAGTTGCTCACAGAACTTTCCTCCTCGTCCAGCTGGTCATTCGGGTCTTCCCCGAGTCCAAATTTCTTATCTAAGAATTTGGGCCGAAAAGCAGGCTGCCTGTGCACCGCATCAAGGAGCTTGTATCTCTCAAGCAAAAAGTACATATGATACCGTAGACAATTCTCTTTCACCAGCGCATCCATGTACCAAGCCCCAGCGTGAAACACATCTCCCCTTCCAATCAACATGGAGTACGGTAGAACCCTGAACTTCTTCACAACCATCGTACGAGACAGCCTCTTCAAACTCTTGTCATCCGTCACATACATATTATGTGACCTCTCACATGCCCATATCATAAAATAGCTTCCCCCGGAGGCCATCATGAAGAATCCTGGAATCTCCCCATAGTTCTTCTCCACATTCGGTCAACCCTCGGAAATCGGTGTGCAACACCTGTCTCGGGCATCCCTCCCCCGTACACAACACACGTCCCCCTGTTCCCGGCGCATACATCCTCTTCTTCGCCCTACTGTTCTTACACAGACGAAGAGCGGCTGCTATCTGCCCAAACCTAGCATCCAACAACGCCCTTTTTCTCACCATCATCACATTCTTCTCATCCGATTCCATGTAATCCACAATCCCCTTCTTCGTGGTAATGTATCGCCCAATGCCCTGCATTCTATCCCCCGCGTCCTTCCCATCTCCCACATTGATGATAGGGTTCCATCTCTTGCGGTTCTCCTCAAACTTGAGGTACGGCTGTTCCAAGAAATCCTTGTGAAAGAACTCCAACATACTCTCTGTCATATCTTCATCCAACACCACTCCCCTCTTCTTCGCCTCATCTGACATGCCTTCGTCACTTCCAAATTCCTCCAGCACACAGAATTCTCTCTCCATCAACTCCATTTTCTTCGCGGCAAAATACTCTCGCGCGAGGTCATCCCTGTCCATCGCCGCCATCCAAAGAGCCTCTTCCTCCCCTTTCGGCTTTCCCTTCAACGGGAGCTTCACCCCAAGAACTGGTTCCTTTGTAGTCCCCAGTTCCTTGTGCACATTCCGGGCTGCATGCCAGTACACCGCGTGATGCACCGCCCTCAAATCCTCCACCGTTAAACACCCCGCCCTATGCTGCTTGCGTAGGTGAAGCATATCCATCCCCGGGTGCTGGTGTTTCACAGCATTCTTCCCTTCCTGCCACTCACTCGGTAGTGCACTCACCATATTCGTCTACGACATATTTGATCCCCCGGTGTAGTTCCCAGCTGTCTTCATCCCCTTCGGGAGAACATCCGGATTGTTATCCTCAAAGCTACGCATTCTTTCTTCACCTTCCTCCTCGGTTCATCCCCAACAAATCCACTATCCTTCTCACTACTATCACTCTCCTCCTTGCCCTCACTGGACGACATCACATTGATTTTCTGCTTCTTAAAGAACTTCTTGAATGCAGTCCTCGTCATTTTCCTGAACAGGTTAACAACCTCCAAAGATATGTCCACAGAAGATGTGTTCACCGTACCCTTCCTTCTTCGCTTCGGGGCAGGTTACACATCATCTTCATTTTCGTCGTCAGTAAGCACCACAGAAGTTCTCTTCCTCGTTTTCCTCTTCTTCCCCACAACCCGTCCAACCTCCTCTTCTCTCAAGCGACCCGGAACCACCTTACGTCTTGTGCTACGTCTTAACACCGATGGTTCTGGTTCAGAGCTTTCCACCACCATGGGATCTTCTCCACTTCAGCAGATGGAGCCCTGGCCGTCCCCTCCAGTACCACAACCTCTTCAATAACCTCTTCTACAACCTCCTCCTTCTCTGAACTTCGGAGTGGTACTTTAAAGTGTTGTTCCAGTTTGTTACCTGCAGTCTTCACTTTCCTAGACACCATCCCGTCCACACAAACGCTTTGCTCCCGCGAGCTCCATTTTGGCTGTTTGCTTTCCGAGGTTCCCCAAGACAGATACCCCCTTTTCTCCAATCTTGAGAACCGTCTACATCACTTCCTCAACTGTCATCTTCTTCCTCTTGGCAGTCATGTCGCAAAGCTTAAACATACCAATTGAACACTGAAAGAAGTGCTTCCTCATATCCTCGAAACGGCCCGTCCTCCCTGCAGAAAACATTCTCAGTCGCACATGCCATTGCAAGCAACAAAAGACGAAAAGGAAATCCCCATCTGCGAGTCCTATAAGGAGGTCACTGGACACATGTGTGAGCGTCAGCGGCGGCCCCTCCTCACACAGCTTCTCAAAGAATTGGAGAAGCCCCTCGCTTTGGACAAACTTCAGAGCCATTGCCGCATAGCGATTCAAGTGACGCATACTATAGTCCCCGATAACCCCACTACTTTTCAACGCGTCCGCTATCTGTTTTGCCGTCACCTTCCTCACATCCATTCCTTCTTCGTCAATGATGTTTTCAACGAAGGACACCGTGCTGTGAAGCTGTCGGCGAAAGACATCTTCAGAACATTGGAGCACATCTCGTTCAGGAGATTGCCAAGTCCTAGCACTTTATTCATGACCATCGGATTACCATCCTTCCTCCTCCATAACACAACATCCAGAGACTTCACTATATCCTCCCACTTCCCTCCTTCCTCACGCAGGTCCTGTAACACAAGAAATCGGTGATATCCGTCTATAAGTAGTACAGGCAGCACAAGTCTCCCGTTAACGATGTCACTCGCATCCAAATCGCCTACAAGTGTAACGGCAATCGAACCGGCGGAGGGGAGCCAACCAAAGTTGCGGCACTTCATCTTCGTGGCCTCCTTGTGCGCCAGGTTCACACTGCGAACCGTCTTCTTCGGGATTTCAATCATCTCGATATCCGCCGTCAACCGCTGCTGAACATAGTCGGCGAGGGATATCTTCGGTAGCGGCAGCGTGGTGTCCACCTCATCCGACGGAACTCTATCTCCTTCATCGAACAAATCCCCCTCAGGTCCACCCAGGGAAGCCTTACTAGTCCCAATGACCTCCACAACATCGTCATTGGAGTCATCCACGATGTTAACCCTCTCAATTGCTCCCACCGGTTTCTTCATCCCTTTAGAACCTCCTCGTCCTCCTCCTCTCGTTGGTGAAGACTGGAGTTTGGCGGTTTCAGAGGAATGCTCAGCCGATTCTTTGACCTCCTCAACATCTTCACTCACAGGCTGGGAGGTGAACGATTTCCGGGTCCCAGGGTGCGGAGTGGGGTGCGAAGTGGGACTCTGCGGAATCTCAATTGAGGCCATAATCGACGTATCCCAGGCATACAACCCAGCCGAAAACAATTCGGCGAGCTTACTCAGAGGATCCTCCGGACCTTGGAAACGGTAAGGGTACTTCGCATCTAGATGACTTGAAATATTCGTCCTCCAGATAACCACCAAATCTGCACCCTTTAAGGCAGTGGCGCTTAGAAGATGGCCATGCAGCGAACGGCAGAGCCCCTTCCCGGTACCACCAGCAGGACCCACGCCACGTACTTCCGCAGTACCAACTTCAACCCTGTTCTCGTACTTTCCAAAGGCTGATGAACAAAGATACAGAGTCGCCACCTTTTACGTTATGTGGCGCGGGAGTACTCGTCTTCTTCTTCATCGCGCGCGGTGTTCCCCGCTCGGAATGCGATGTCGGCCTACGAGGCGTGGAGACCTTCGCCTTTTTTCTTCCTGGCGTAAACGGCGCCATTTCTGACCCCTCGCTGTTCCTCTTCGATCGCGCTGACTCCCGCCCCCTTTTATGGTTCAGAGGCACGATGTTGGATACAAAGGGTTCAAACAATTCGAAAAGCGGATTACGACCATCGAGAATGCTCGCGAGAACGTATAGTGGACGTACCCTTCTCAATCACGTTCGTTGCCTTCACTTCCTGACTGAACACTGCGCCCGCTCAATATTGGGTTCCGTATTTCACGTTTTAAAAATCTCTATCGCTTTATTTAGAAACTTACATGATCGTCATAACTACTACGTACGTGTAGCTATAGAATAAAGGCAGCCAGTTTTGAAGGAAAAGAAAAGACTTACGTCCGTTAAGTTTTCGGCATGGACAGCGGTTCGGGGTGGTGTGGCGCTTCATCAGTGCCCTGATGAAGCGCCACATCACCCCGGAACGCTGTCCATGCGCAGTGGCCGATGAAGTTGGACGACACCTCGGACGGCTGTCCACGTGCTGTGGCGTAAGAAGTTAGGCGACACCCCAGACGGTTGTCCACGCGCCGTGGCTGATGAAGCTGGACGACACCCCGGAACGCTGTCCATGCGCCGTGGCCGATGAAGCTGGACGACACCTCGGACCGCTGTCCACGCGAAAAAAATTTAATTTTTCGGGCAGCGGTTCGGGGTGAAGTGGCGCTTCATCAGTGCCCTGATGAAGCGCCACCCCACCCCGGACCGCTGTCCACGCGCCGTTTCTGATGAAGCTGGACGACACCCCGGACGGTTGTCCACGCGCCGTGGCTGATGAAGCTGGACGACACCCCGGACCGCTGTCCACGCGCCGTGGCTGATGAAGCTGGACGACACCCTGGACGGCTGTCCATGCGACGTGGCCGATGAAGCTGGGCGACACCCCAGACGGTTGTCCACGCGCCGTGGCTGATGAAGCTGGACGACACCCCGGACCGCTGTCCACGCGAAAAAAAATAAATTTTCGGACAGCGGTCCGGGGTGGAGTGGCGCTTCATCAGTGCCGTGATGAAGCGCCACTCCTTCCCGGACCGCTGTCCAGCCGCCGTGGCCGATGAAGCTGGACGACACCTCGGACCGCTTTTGACGACGGTTTTCACTTATGATTGTTTTATGAATATTTGAAGCCCTGCATCTTCTCATAATGACGGGAGGACGTAAGGGCGTCAAATCATATGACTGTCGTTCGGTGAGTTTTTTTGAAAGCAATAAAAATTGCTCTTCATAAGCACGAAGAACTGTTTAGAATAGAAGTAGTTCGCAGCTCTTTGGTCATTTATAAAACAAAACAAATAATACATCACATCGATCTGGCAGAATATGCGCTATATCAGAAACTTTACATCCTATCAAATCGAAGAAGGTAATTCTACCGACTACCTTCTCTAACTTTATATGATGTAGATTTTCCTGTAGCGCCCAAGGTCGTGACCGATAATGAATACCCCCTTTGCGACAACCACGAGCATTATGTGGTTGTCGGAGGAGAAAAACTCATCACTGGCCACGACATTCTTCTAGTGACTTTATTGGGGACTATTCTTCTTCAGTGATTGAAATATCAGTAAGGGCAAAACACGGGCTGCATAAAGGAATCAACCAGTGCGCCAGGCAACCAATATTTGGCGGAGTTCCATTCCGTTCAGAAATGACAATGCGCCAAATATTGGCGCCAAAACGGTAATCGAAACCGATAGTACACCTACCATAGTTGCGTTGTCCACACATGTTTGTCCCCCCAGACCATCGGCGACAACGGAGTGCAGCGGTGGTACCAGTCAACTGAAGAACATGGCCGACCAAGACCAACCAAAAGCGCTTCCTTCGGAACCCGCAACACATACAAAAGCCGGGAAGAAGAACGCAACAGAGAAACGGACCAAGGGTCGTTCGGGAGCTCCCAACTACAGCGCTGTTGATGTCACGGCCCTACTGGATATCGTAGAACGCGTTGAACCAATTGGAGCTAACATGTGGGCTGCCGTGGCCGCAGAGTTTGATGAATGGAGCACAAACAACGTCCGTCCAAAGAGAGACGCCGATTCTCTAAAGAACAAGTTTAAAAAACTCTGCAATGCTCGCAAGCCAACGGGAGATCCGTTTTGCTCCTCTGATATCCGTTGTGCTAAGCATATTGCACGAAACATACAGGGAACCATAGGAGCCAAGTTGCTGGCAGAGGAAGAGGAGGGGAACTCGAACGGCGGGGAAGAGAAGGGGGACGATGACGAAGCGGTTGAGGGTGGTTCTACGGCGCAGGGAAAGCGCAAACCGGTTAAGCAGTTCGGACTACATGTCGAAAAGGCAAGGACGGAGGAAGTAATTAGTAACAGCATGGAGAGCCTGACGCGGTTCATGGGCGTTATTGCAAACTCTTTTTCCTCTGGAAAGCGTGAGGCTGCCAGTAGTGATGAGCAGGAAGCGCTTATCGCGAGTGTTGTTAAATGGGAAGTGAAGGAATGGAAAGACGAGTTGGATAGGAGCATGCAGGACACGAAGAAGATCTTGGTTGGTATGAATACTGCGCTGAAGGAGATAATGGGAAGCATAGCAGAAGACTCTCCGAAGACTAATGTTTAGTAACGAATTGTTTCTGCCTTTCGTTTATGTTGCGGAGCGTCCGCTCGCGCGGGCCGTTGCCCGAGGAGCCAAATGCGCGTTAAAGCTCGCTGGCGCTCGCATTCGCGCACTTGGCTCCTCGGGCAACGGCCCGCGCTCAGTTATCAAGGGGTTTTTGATATGTGCTACGGATTTGATTACGTCCCATTGTGCGTGTGCCGTAATTCAGTAAACGAACAGCCAACTCTATGAGCACTGACCGCTTGTGTTCGTCTTTGCAAAGCTTTGCGCCAAGTCTGCCAAATGGAGCTTTTATGGCCCGAATACCACATTCTGCGCTCTGGCGCTCGCTTGGTAGAATTCTCTGTAGCACCAAATCGAGTGCTGCTAGCTCCTTTGAATCTGGGACACCTGCCGTCTCGTTCGTCTTCCTTGCACGAACGATCTTTCCATTGGTGCATCGTGTATTAGACATAAAGGCCGAGTCTCCCAATATCGCCATCCCAGGCGGTGTCATATAATCTGAAAGCTTAGGATGGTACAAACCTGATAGGCCTGCTAGCTTTGTGTCGTGCCAAATGCCGGGAAAGTTTATGGCGGCATGGATTATCTCTCCAAAGAAGTTAAAAACAAACAAGTTGGTCACCTCCTCCAGCTGGGTGTATCCCTCGTAGTAGGCGTTTTGCATCTCTGGGTCTCCATAGTTTTGAATTCTAAACCTCCTCCCATCCGTGACAGCGAATAACCCTTTCAGCAGAGGACCAAGCTTGCGGTTATTCTCTAGTAGAGCGGCGGAAAGTTTCTGTTCTTCGAAAGAAGGCCATCTTATTTCAAATAATGCTGCCTCTGTCCCTTTTGTAGCCCTTAAAAGCATGTGAAGGGAGTAGTTTAACCAAATCCTGAGCGAAGTGGGAACAATATCAAAGAACGGGCAGAGTTGATACGCCTTACCAGATGTTTTCATATAGTTTAAAGCCAATCCCAAGAGATCTACTGATTTCAGTAACGGCTTTCGTCCTTGTCGGGAGTGGGTACAGCGGTATGGACTGGTGTGGTTGCAATCGCGTCCGGCCTGGATAAACAGTGGGAGCAAGTGGTTCAAAAAGAGTTCCTTCGTGAAGTTGGTTGCAATGACATAATCGTAGTATGTGCCAGATTCCAAGACCTGACGCCACGGTGTTAGATCATTCGCTTTGTGAGGGTTCAGTAGTCCCTTCCTGGTGTAGTGGGCGGGTGTGGGACCGGTTAGATGCCTGGCGGCGTCTGTGGAGCACAAGGGCTGCGCCAAGTGCTGCGCAATGGGCCGTAGTGCAGGCGGCCATGGCTGCAATATAAGGTCTTGAGACCATTCCAGGAGCGTGAATATGGTGTGGGAGTCTCTGCCAAGGTTTGGCGGAGCGGTGGCGGGGTTTGGCGCGCTGAATGGACCCTCATGGGTCCATTCAGCGCGCTAGATTTGGCGTGCTGTCCGCCAAATGCGCGCTTGCTTGGCTTACTTTTATTGGCTCAAATTTGTCCAGGAGGTTAGCTGTTGATATCTTTATGCTCCCATGATTATATGAGTTGAACAACTCATGTAATCGTAGTCCACCATCACCGGTAGCTCAACCACTTCCGATAGTTTGACCTAACGCAGTCTAATCTAGTCGGTCTAATAAGTAACCACAGTCCAACAGTGATTGAGCTGGCTGTCAGAGCCAAAGCCGATTACATGAGTTGAACAACTCAAATAATCCTACTCGACCATCACGGCCAGCTCAAGCACTTCCGAATGTTTTCAGTAAACCAAGGATGCGAAGGCGGCATACACTGTGTCCGGCGCCTCTGGCTTGAATACGCAATAGCATGGAAAATAGAAGAGTCTGCCAGTTAGTACGATTCACAGAATACGAACAAAATTGTCGAACGTTTTTTGTGTGCCACTACGTCCGCGCAACAGAACAAGGACGGAAAAAGCACCTCCCTTATACAGTTTCCGGCGATCTTTTTTTCTTCTGTCACAACCGAGAGGATCACTTGGTTGTGACAGGAGAAGGAGAGATCCCCGGAAACCGTAACGGGGAGGTACAGAGCGTTGTGCTTACCAAGGCAGTTGGCAGAAGAGCGAAGGTGCTTAAGTACACGCGGCGTCACATTACAAACAAGCGCAAGTCGCGAGGGGGCCGCTGTCCAGGTGGAAATTTTTTTGTTTTACTTTTTCTCCCACGGCGCATGGAAAGCGGACCGAACTCGAGTGGCACTTCATCAGAGCCGTGATGGAGCGCCACTGCACCACGGACCGCTGTCCGGAGAGCCGTAAGTTATAACTTCGCCTATACTTCCATATATAGGAATCACCGCACCCCCCTTTCATCCCTGCCTTCTCTTATAACTGTTTATCACCGCATAAGCCCCCCTAACATCCCCCAATTCCCTTCTACTCCTCTGCTTTAGAGCTCTGGTACCGTTTTGGCGTCTGGACTCTTTCTTCACATCGCTAATTCCGCAGCCGTCTGCCGTCCGCTCCCGTCTACCATCCGCACTCATCTCTCGTTGGCTGCCTTCTCTCGTCAGCTTCCGTCCGTTCGCCCTCGCCGTCCGCTGCCGACGTCAATCATCTGTTTTCTCACGACCGCTCCGGTTCTCCTTCCGTATTCATAATACAGCCTCCCGTTACTGTTTAAAATGGCTGCCGCAACCACATCCAGGTCTAAGTCACCGTCACCGGCACCTCCGACATCCGACATGAAGGTTGGGAAAATGTTCGGTTCTGGGGATGAGCTTCTCACCGCTTGTCTCGCCATCCTTGATCACTATGCGTCGACGATACGAGAGGAAGACGAACCTAGGAAAGTGGGACACAGCGAATTCGTTCAATATATCATCAAGAATCGCACTGTCCTAGACGTTGCCAAGAAGTACTTTTCTATCCTTCTCGGACCCACTCATCCGTCATACAGCGACGATGAGCTCAAGGCCGTGTGCGGGAAGGGTTCGTACCGTCAGCTGTATCTGTCGATGAAGTTGCTTGACATCATGGACGGAGACAGAGACAGGCGTGTGAGGGATTTTTGGAATGCTTATACCAGAGTGCACTTTCAAGAAATACCGAAGAATGTGACGTTAACCGAATTCTTCAAGTCCATGAGTATAGCTCCCAGGCGTGTGGGCCGGATAGTTCCCCCTTTCGGTACGAGCATCGCTACACATTTCCAGAGAGTTCTCTTTCTTTCCCTTATTCAAAAAGTATCTATGGAAAAGCGCTTTCGGGGCCATAAGAGGCGTGAGGGAGAGAAGGGATATTCCACCCCTTTTGGGAATGTACAAATATTGCAGAATCTCCAAGCCCAGCGTGCGGGTTTGGGTGTGCAGCTGGTAACAAAGGCCTGGGATTGTTTCTCCCAATTTCTGGGATTCCCTAGCGCGGAGGTCATGGTTCTCTCTTTCCTACTGCTCGTGTACGACGACACGCAGTTTAAATTCATTGAAATGCGTTCCGAGGGGTTCCTGCACAAGGACAACGACCATCGCTTGCTACCGAGCAACACGCAAACTCTTCGGGAAGACGAGGTCGAACCGTGGGCATGGAATCTTCCGGAGGACATTGATGTGGCCCTCCGAACGCTTGCGAAGGAGTTCATTTCTGACCTGAACAAGGTTGTTGTGAACCAGCAGTTGTACACAATATCAGAACATGGACGATGGGCCGTTCTAAAGACGTTTCACAGGGACCCGTCAAGAGCATTTGCTCAGAGATTTGATTGATTGTTTCTCTAACTCGCTTATGTCCTCCATCTTGGAGACAATCAGCCCTTTGAAAATCAGAGAAACACTCAGGGTCCCTGATATACCTCTCCCGCCGATATCGAAACCGGAGCCTGCCACCGAAATTCATGACGATGACGATGAGCAGTTGGAAAGGGGGAATCCATCGGAGGGGAAACAAGGAGGGGATGGAGATGGCGGAAGTGGAATGGATGTAGTGGGTGAGAGTGAAAATGAAGATGTTGGTGAACAGTCGTCCGACGCTGACATACAGCCTCCTCCTGCCATTTCCTCGTTAGACGATAGAATGGCATTCCAACGTTGTGAAGTGGAGATGGAGAAATACTTTCGAATGTATAATTGCGGGTTCGAGGATATGGTGGAAACGGACGAGACTCTGCGAAACAACGGAGTCTCTCCATTGGGGAAAGTTCAACTGGTTCTTATGGACCCACCATACAACATAAGGGCCGATAAAAACCGGGAGAACAGTTGGTACGATATTCTGAGCGCTGATCATATGAAGAAGGCGGCAAAGCTTATATCAAGGCTGCTACGTCCGGGGGGTCATTTCATTATCTTCTGTGCATTGGAATAGGTGAACCAGTGGACGAGGGTGCTTTCCCTTATTGGAGCAAAGGACGAGCAAGGGGTTCCGAGGCGATCGTTTATTGTGGACCAGGTCCCAATTCATTTTATACGGTCGCCAGGCAACCCCATGCGAAACCCGGGACGCAGGTTTAGCTCCTTGTTCCCTGCCATGAAGTATGCGATACATGGTGTTCGAAGTGGCCTCGCTTATGCACAGCAGCATGCGATGGTGAACTATGAGAACTTCAACTACGTGCAGTCGAGGTATCTAGGGTACCACAGTGTTATTGACCAGGTACCGCCCATATCCAATGAGGAGACTCTTCAATGGAAAAGAAAGAAGGAGGGTGGGGGCTACATGTTGCAGAAGGTGAGGTCGGAACAAAAACCTTGCGCATTGTTGAAGGAGCTGATCAGCAGATTTTCGCAGCCAGGTGATACAGTGGTGGACTTGTTCGCGGGAACTTTTTCGACTGCCATGGCATGCATGGAGTTACAACGTCATAGGAAGTTTATTGGTTGTGAGCTGGACCCTGACTGTTTTGCGCATACTAGGCACGCTGCAATTTTTCAGTTCGCGATGTGCACGCGCGATAATGAGACGGACATTCAAATTACGCAGGAGGTCCGAAACTCTGTGAATCGCGTGATGGACTTATTTCCCAAGTGGAACGCTCTTCCTTCAAGATCATGGAAGGCTCCACCCGGCTTCTCACAGTATCAGAAGTTCCCACCGTATATTGTGGACTTCCTGGCATCGATGTGGCCGGAGGAAGGCATGGCCATGATCTGCAGGCGCAAAGCGCTGCATGAGTGGCCGAAAACGTTGCAAGGGAAGATGGGTCTCCTGGATTGGAACGCGACGTTGGCACTGGAGGCCACTATGTGTGGTTGTCGCACTGCGAAGTCATCGATTCGTCACCATGACGCAAGAGTGAGAGTGTTTACCACGCGCCGTTTCATGAAGAACGAAGAGATATGTTTCTTTTACGGAACTCTAGTGTACCATGACTTAACGAAGAGGAAGGAGGTACACAAGAAGTATGGGGAAGGGTTGTTGGGAGCCACCGCCGCACGTTTTCGAACCTATGCGATGGAGGTTAGCCTGCGAAGCGAGGTATTCCGGAAACTCCCGGAAAGGAGACGAGAAGTACCTACAATCCCTGTATGGATTGTCCCCGTTCCATTTTCGTTGGGTGGAACAATTAACGACCCAAAATATATGGAAGGGGATAAAGATAGGGATGCAGTGGAGGATGGCTTGAAGCAGCGACGAACTGCCAATGTGGCGGTGAGTCGAACCCCAGGAACTGGGCGAGCTCCACTTCAATTAAGAGAATACCGAATGCTTGCCGTCGGGGCACTTCGGGTTGTAGAAGTGGGAGAAGAATTGTTTGAAGATTATGGAATGGAGTACACATGGGGTACGTCTCCGAATTCTATAGTAGTCGACTAGAGCTCAATTGATTTATGACTTATAGAACCGAAAGGTGGACCGTAGTATGTGTAAAATCGAATTGTGTACATTTTATTACGCTCTCTCTCTAACTCTCGTGTTCCACAGGGGAGGACGAGAACTCCCCCAAGTGAGTGGGTGTCGTCACTTTTATCATCCAGTGACGTGAACAAAATGGGGATAGGATTCGGGGGAGTGGGTTGAGGTTCAAGTACATAGAATAGAAGATACGGAGTACATGCGATATCATGTGAAAATGTAATAGTTTTTGGCAGTGAGGTTTCGTACAGGAAGGAAAATTTCCGTGCCAATTTTCGGAAAGTGATTCCGAAAAGTACTAAAACGGTGCGATATTTCTACCACACGTCGAGTGGAGGTGTGCATTTCACGGGGGACCTGCGATCACGCCGAGCGGCGAACACGTCTTGCGGCGAGCGGCGACAACATCTAGAGCGCACCACTGGGCGCATCGTCGTCGTCCGATTCCATATGAGGAAACGGAGAACGAGAAGTGCGAATGCGAATGCGTAGGATGTAAGCGGGCGCGCGTCAAAAGGGCGAACGCGTGCAGAGGTGGTAGGTCGGGGTCGCGAGGATGGCTTGGGTAGTACTACGCGTGCGCCTCGAAGCGGCGATGTGGAAAATGGCGAGGGCGGTATTGGGCGTAGTTCGCGCGCTCCTCAATGCGAATCACGTGGGAAAGGTAGTAAGAACACGGGGAGACGTGATCGAGGCCGACGTTTGGAGCGAACCGAGCGAACCGAGCCCACCGAACAAGCGGAGCGAACTGAGCGAACGGTAAGTGATTTGGTAACACAAGCTAAACCGCTGCCACATGAGATGAGAAATGGAGGAGGGGAAAGCAGGGGAGGGATGCGAGGAAGGCAGGGGGATGATGCGCGGGGCGGTAGGGATAGAGGTGGGCGGCGAAGGCGCGATGACTCCACGCAAGTTGTAGAAGAAGGCGAGTGTGGAGATGTCATAGAGAAGGGGAGGGAGTGTCGCAGTGGGGGGGAGGGAAGGGCGGTACCAAGAAGTACTAGTGGGATAGTTAGCCGTGGCATTCGAGGGAAGGATGGAGAGAGAGTGGCTGTGGATGGCGTTCGGGAGGGGAGGGGTCGCGAAAGAGAAGTAGGAGGAGGCGTTCAGGAGGCGAGGAACGGGGGCATGGAGGTTGTGGTTGATGTTAGAAGGAATCGAATGGTGGGCAGAGAAAGACCTGGTGGATCGCGACATACTGCGATGCGGGAGGAAGAAGAAATGGCGCGTATGAGGCATATGAGGGAGCATGAAAACGCAGAGGACAGTGGGAGGCGAATTGGGCGTGTGGGCGATGGAATGGGGAGCTACGCCAATGTGGAGAGGATGGAATGGCTCCGAGACAATTTGCCCGGGAGAGTTGTAGGACGCAGCAGTGGTGGATCAGTGATTGAAAATGTGAGAGACAATATACCCGTGGATGGGAGAGTATGCGAAGGAGAAGATGTCGTTGTCGGAAACAGGCATAGAACTGCAGGGAACTTGGTGGAAACCACGGTACGAACGCCTGAAGGAATACGTGTGAGGCATAATGCCGTTCGGATTGAGAACGATGTGCATGAAGCAGGAGTCGACGATTCTGGGGATCGTGGAGAGAGGAACGGAGCAAGGGAAATGGGTACTATAGGAATAGCAGAAGGAGATGAAGAGAACTTACGCGTGTTGCCAAGGTCTGCACTGGTTGAAAGGGTGAATTCGTTGAAAGGGAAGCTGGGAAATATGAAGGAGAATCACTATACTATGATGGTGAGTTTGAAGCTCACGCAGAAAGAATTGGAACGGATGAGGGAGGAGCTGAAGCAGCAAAATGTGTTGATTGAAAGTTTAAGGGAGGTTGTGAAGGGTAGGAAGCGAAGGGGGTGTGGGAAAGAGGTGGAGGGGCGTCGAAAACATGATATAGAGGTGCCAGAATGTTTTTACGGATTTTCAAGGGCTGTATATGATAAGATTCTCCACTATGCGATGTTGGAGGCGTCAGAACTCTGTTTTGACACGGAGAACGTTCGTAGGAGCTGGAAGAAC
Organism: Gracilaria gracilis; assembly: GCA_030374805.1. Lineage (NCBI taxonomy): Eukaryota > Rhodophyta > Florideophyceae > Gracilariales > Gracilariaceae > Gracilaria > Gracilaria gracilis. The sequence goes on along the minus strand of JARGSG010000033.1, from coordinate 188,492 downwards.
ATGAGTGAGACGGTGGGAGAAAGTAGGGAGGGCAGCATATTTGTGGTTGGGGAGAAGGAGATGGTACCTCGGTGCCCGTATCAAGTGGCATATGAGATGAGGGCGTATATGCCATCAACGGAGGGGGGGAAGTGATGTGCTGTTGAAGTATGTGGTGGAGACGGAAATAATGGGAGATAATTTGGAGACGATACGAGAAGCGGGAAGGAAACAGGAGTGTGTGGATAATGTGAGTGTGAACAAGTGTCTGAGGCAGCGGATGAAGCAGACATTAAGCGATGTGATTGGGGTGCGGAAGCTGGCGGCTCGCGACAAGTTATTCTCCATCCTAGGGTATGATTTGATTTCGAAACGTGCGAAACCTACTGAGGGGACTGAGCTATTGGAAGAGCCAAAGCAGCAGATGTGGGAGGGGCGCGAGAAGCTGATGGGAAGGGAGGAGGGCGGGGGGAATGAGTTGTGTGCGTGGAGAACGAGCCGGTTCGAAGACCTTGCGTATTCCGGGTCTCGTGCGGTTGGGCCACCATGGGAGGTTGATGATGAAGATATGTATTTCAAGAATGGGATGGCGGTGGCAGTGTTGGAGGAGTATATGAGATACGCAGTGGAGAGGCAAAGTAACGATGAGCAGCAGTACGTGGATGGGACAGTGATGCACCTTGCGAGACTTGACGCCTGGATTGCCTGTGTGGTGAAAACTATGAACGAGGTTGTGGGACGTGGAGGGCAAAGACAGCTTTTGTTCTCTACTTTGTATGAAAATTATCTACCTAGGGCTGTTGAAGGAACACTGGGGGTAGCCTGGCAATCGCTACAGGAGGAGCATGCCGAGAAGTTTGAGAACGATGGGTTTGTGGATGGAGATCCCAGGTGTGTGTCGGGAAACTCTGGAAGAACTGCGACAGTTGGGCTGTGGGTACCATCGAGGGAGAAGATATACCTAGCTGTAAGGGAGGACTATTTTATGGAAAAACTAACACGGAGACTAGGTGCAGTTCTTGATAGTTACATAGCGGCCTGTCGACCGGGGACGCGAGTTTTGGGCGGTTGGTGGCACACCGGGCGGAACGCAGGGAAGTGACAGGGGTTGATGGTAGGGAAGAGGCGGGCTACTAAGGGTAGGGTGAGGTGCAGTGAAAGGGGAAGGGGTGGAGGTATGTGTGGGATGGGGAAGAGATGCTTCTTCTTTCTCATGTCATGCGTATCTTCACTCCTTCCAATTGAGAGGAAGGGGGTTGAAATTTTATGAAGCTGAAGCTAACAGGAAATAGAGGCTACGTGTTGGATAGGAAATAAGGCTTGGCGGTGGGGTCTCGATAGAACCGATTGAGATAGAATTCGTGAAAGCGCAAGTGTAGACGAGAAGTGAAGGGAGGAGCAGGGTAGTTCTGGCGGAGAACATGAACGGAGCCGAGGATGGAGGAAGAGGAGATGAGTCCATACCAAGGGGAAACGTTATCGGAAGTAGAGTGAGTAGAGATGGGAACTGGGTGGATGGTGTGGTTAGGTTCGTCGTCTGTTGCCCATCGGAGGCAAACGCAGTTGAGGGTGAGATCGACGTCGTCGCTGGGTGGGACGAGTTCCATGAACTGGACGAAGGCGAACTCCTTGGGAGAAGAAGTTGAAGAAGAAAGGGCGAAAAAAAGAAAGGAGATGAGTTTGCAGACCGAGACGATGGATGTGGAGGGGGGGGATGTGGAGCCGGCGACGAGAACGTGGGAGAACTTTGGGGACTTGGATGGACCGAAGGAGGGGGTGGCAAAAATTCGTTGAATGATGGGGACAGGAGGATCCTGGATGGTGAGCTCCTTTCGTTCTGTGATGTAGTTGTCGAGTGTTGGGATGTAACCGACGACGACGTAAGCGGAGTTGACTATGGTGAGTCGAGCCTGACGGAGGGCGGGGGAGTTGTCAGTGAGTTGTAGGACTTCGAGAGAGATGGTGATGAAGGATGTGAGGGCGTCTCTTCCGAATTGTGCAAGAATGGATAGGGTATCGGGGGGAAGAGATCTTGAAGAGATTAGTGAGGGAGGTGAGGATTGGAGCGAATGAATTTGTGGGCAGTGATTAGGTCAGCGAAGGAGATGTGTTTGTCATCACGGACGAAACCGGGTTCTCGGGATTGGAGGGGGGAAGCGAGGACAGGGATAGGGGAAGTTATGGAAGGGTTTGTCTAGACGGGATTTCAGTCCTTGATGGCGTTGGAGCGGTAGATGGCACGAATGGTTTCTTGATGTGTGGTGGACCTGCGCTTTGAGGTTTTGGAGTAGTGGGACTTGAAGAGGGTGTGGGCGTGCTCGAATATGCCGGCATCATTGAAGTGGAGGCCTCCGAAGCGGCGAATGTCCTCGACAATGTGGTCGAGGAGGTGAACTTGAGGGTTACGAGGCTGGAAGTGTGGTGGGGGCCGAGGACGAGTACGGCTGTGCGCTTGAGCGAGCGGATTTGGTTGTGGAGGTCGGTGAGGTGGGCGTCGGTCCATTCGGTGAAGGTGTTGTATCGCATGGAGGCGAGGAGGAGGTCTGAGTACTTGGAGAAGACGGAAGTGATGGTGGCTGAATCGACTTCGTCACAGTATCGGTCGAAGAAGGCGGTGATGAAGGGGAAGACTATGTCGAGTGCGCGGTAGTCTTATGCTTCGAGCATACAACGCAAGCCGTCGGTAGTGAAGAAACCGTTGAGAGTGTGACCGTCGTCGGAAGTGGAGAAGTCGATGTGGAGTCCGTTTGCACGGGAGTGCTTTTCAATGGCGGAGAGGATGGTGTTTGAATGTTTGAGGATGGAAGTGCAGACGGGGTTGAAGGGGCGACGGGACTTGGAGGAACGGGGGATGGTGAAGAGTGCTTCTGAGCGGAGTCTCTCGATGGCGGCGAGCTTGATGAGCTTGGAGACGCCGAGGTGGAAGTTGTGGAGTGGTTCGAAGGTGAAGATGTTGTAAGGGAAGGGGATTGGGATGATGTTGAGAAGAGGGTATGATTCGAAGAGGGAGGATTACATTGCGAGGGAGAGGGAGTGGAGGGGTTCAAGGGCTTTTCCCTTTGTGTTGCAGGAGATTCTTGGCTTGCGAGCGAGGAGAGCGTCCAGTGATTGTTGGAGGAGAGTGGGGTGTGATTTGCGTGCGGCGAGGGTCTGGTGCTGAGTTCGGGGGGAAGGGGATTGAATGTGTAGGGGGAGGTCTGTGCGGGAGACGGTGCATCTATGACAAGGGTGTTGGGGGCGAGTTCCATGGGAGATGGAGAGGATGTCTTTTGCTTCGGGGATGTCGGCGCAGTAGCTGGCGATGATTGGGTGACAGTGGCGGAGAACGCCATGGGCGTCACGGAAGGGGAAGCCGTTGAGACCGGAGGAGAGGAGGGGGCCGAGGAGGTTGGAGATGGCGAGCTGAATGAGTTCCATTTTGGTGTGGCGGGGGATGTGAGAGGAGGTTTGAGGGATGGAGTCGTGGTCTTGGGAGGGGTTGGTTGGGAGGAAGGAGGTTGGCAATTACCCGAGAAGGGTGAGGTGTTCGGTGATGCACTTGCGACGGAAGGCATCGGAGAAGTTGAGAAGGGTGATGTGAAGGGGGTAGGAGGTGATGGAAGAGGATTTGAGGGAGGTGGAGGACTTGTCGGAGTAGATTTGGACCAAGCCGATAAAGGAGTCGATACCGGTGGAGTCGGGGGTGTGCCAGATGCAGGAGTCGTTGGAGGAGTGCATGATTGCGGCTTTGAGGGCGGGGACTGCTTCTTTTCCGAGGGTGGAGGCTATGGGGTGGGCGAAAGCGGGAGAGCCGGAAGGTGTTGTGCGGGAGACGGGGTGGAAGAAGGTGTTGTGGAAGTGTGCGAGGGCGAGTTGTTGTTTGAGGACCTGGATGGGGTCCTTTCGGAAGATGGTGGTGGAGAAGAGCTGCTGTGGGTCGGGGAGGGTGGTGGGAGCGAAGCTGATGTTGCTGACTCGGTGTTGGAAGAGGTCTGTTTGAAGTTTGAGACACTGGGTGGCGGAGGAGACGGCGTTGTGGAATGCGGATTTGGGGAAGGAGGGGTTGTGGAGGAGGGAGATGAGTTCGTCAGCCTTTCGGAGGCCGAGGGAGGAGGCGATGGAAGAGATGTAGAGGACCATGCGTTGGGTGGGGGTTGTTGAGGAGGGGGAAGGAAGGCGGAGGAGGGGGAGGAGGGGAGGGGGAGATGGAGCAGACGGGGGTGGTGGCGATGTGGTAGGCGTCCTGGGTGTGGAGGGAGAAGGAGAGTTGCTGGTGGGGGTAGAAGTCGTCGTCTGCGATGGAGACGTTGTCGGAAGGGCGGTTTGTGGGAGGGGGAGGTGTATGGAGGTGGGGGGTAGACTTATGACGCTTGATGCGTGGCGGGGAAGTGGAGAAGGCCTCCGCCTGGGGAGAGGAAACGCTTGTTTGGGTTGAGGCGATTGGGGCATCTCCTCTGGTGCCTTTGGATGGCGGGGATGGTGCGGGCGAAGAAGGAGCAGCCTTCAAAGCAGCAGTTGGGCATGGCGGGGAAGGTTTGGGGGGTGTTGGAGAGGATTGGGGGTACGTAGCGGGGAGCGTAGTATGGCGCACGGACGGTGGGACAGAGTGGTGGGGATGATTGCACGTGATTCGAAGGCGTTTCATATATTTAGTATACGAATGCCTGATGTGAAAGGTGTTGACTAGTGAACCGATCTCCAGTAACTGAAAAGGTATTCGATCTATTTGTGTACTCCTATTCTTCTTCGATAAACAGCTATTGAAGTTTCTATCTAAGTGTCTATCTCGCTATTCGCCCCCGTATACATGAACGTATGTGACACTAACATACTTACATTGTGCTGCGAAACTACCATAAACGAAAGAAGTATGCTAGTTTCCCTTCCATCCAAACTAGCAAAGATGGAAACAATCTAGAATAATTCTCTCGAAAAAAACTGGCACAAGTGGAAAGGTAGAAATATTTTCGGAAATTACCAATTCCAAATTTGGATAAATTCCCGGTTTTTCGTTCGTTTTAATTCGGTCATTTTTGACCGCCAAACTAGCATTCCAATAACACCGACGTAGGCTTGGCGCGGCCGCTGACAGTGGGTGCGCCGGCAAAATAAAGTATCAAATATTTCTAATAAATAAAGCATTGCTGGTGGCATCGCCTCCTGGGTATCCGTGCAACACGTGTTCTCGTCACCCCCGCTGGGTGGTAGCTCAGGCTGTGCATCCCACGTGTACAATCTCAAAAACAGTCTGAACGCAACCCCCCGCCAGCGGCGACACAGCTCATAAAACGACTCTATGCATCAATGCGGAAAATTTAAGAAGTCCTCAAAACCTCCTCTTATGAGTGTAGTCCTTCATAACTATAGATTCTTAAGCAGACCTAAGCTCTATAGTTAACGGAGCGATTGCCTAGGGTTTCAAGCCGTCACGACTCTCAGCGCTATCTCGATCGCGACTGGCGCTTCTAAAAACACATTTTTTCTATGACAGCTTAGCGCTGGCGATGGTTTCCACAGGTCAAACGTTTCCCCGTCCAGGTCATGGGGCTATACGCCCCGCTTGCGAACTTATCGCACGAATCGCGCCTCTAAAATATCCTTTATTTGCGCAATCTTGAAGGTTAGATGAAGTTCCCGAAGGTCGATGCGAAAGATTCGGTAAAGCTTGGGCAGTTTGTCAAAATTGTTTTGCATTCTTTCAACTTTGAAAACCTTTGCAGACCGGAAAAAGGCCTTGCCGTCGAGACAAATGTTCGATATTTATGAAAGAAGGATTGTGAATACTATTCATGAAGAATTTTTAATTCATTTATTGCTACATTGTATTCCAATACGGTACTTATGCTCTAGAGGATGGTAATGTGTTCTGCAATGCTTTAGTAGAAGTTTTTCCACATTTGGAAACAGTCCGGGAAAATAACCAATTTCTTTGCATTTTTAACTCCCTGTCAACGTATTTTTATTTCCAAATCGTTCTGGGGTATTTGAAAATTAGTTTGTTCTCAATAATTTTTTTCAATACTGGTAAATGTGAAAAATATATTTCGACAGAGAGAATGAAATTGAACGAGGGAAGTTAATGGTTTTAAGGCGAAAGTGTTTTTAATGAATATGTAGGAAATATGTTTGAAATTATTAGGTTATTGTAATTCTGGAATTTAGCACTGGAAGTTTGGGTGTAAAGCATTTTTTGAATTTTACATTTATTTTAATGTGAAATTTTTGTAGTTTACATATATATCCAACTTGAGTGCTACTTTTATTTAGTAAATACTGTATGAACTGTCTTAACGACGTGTTTAGCTTTCTCCCGTCTTTTATACTCGAGCGCAGAGCAGGATTGAGAGCTCAAAAGTTTTTCATCCAGCCAAAGCGCTCTCTACTTTTTTTCTAAAATAATTGTTTAATTGAAAAAGTTTTGTTACAATATTTTAAATAGTAAGCAAGAAGCCTAAAATTTTTGAAAACAAATTGAGTTACTATAGTCGCCGCTATCAAGCGCGTGTTTTTTTTTTTTTGCATCGCGTCATCGGCGGCAACAAGCTCCTCGTTTCAAGTTGTAGGACACACTAAAAGCGTACGATTGTGCTGTTTGGAGCAGCAAAGCAGCATGGAAAAGTTCCCGCTCTTTGTCTTTCGCCTTATGAAAATTAAAAAATCCCGATAGCGTTGCGATAGTAATGAATAATTTTCTTTTGGTTAATTACGAGGGCATTTTTTCAACGGATAGGGCAACAGTTAGCAAAACAAGTGGCGCGCTTATAAGCAACTGTTTGCGTTTTTATCTATTCACATTCCTCTCTTAAAGCTACTATATTGGAGATAGCCTGGCCGGTTCGGAAGGGTTAAAGATGCAAAAATTAAACTTTTTAAATGCAAAGACTATTATAACATCACACAGAACCACCAAGACTTCTCTTATGTATATTTAAAAGTCTACTCTGCATGGATTACAAACCTTAAATAAACGTATTTGTAATATAATTCCAAAACTTTAGAACTAATAAGAAACCTCAATTGTTATAGCAAATACAGGTAATAGCATTTTCACATTGCCAAGCTGTTGCAACTTTGCGCCTTTTTCTTCGAGAAGCGTGCTTCTCAAAGCTCTCATACTGTACAGCTCCTGCTTCTGCGACCCGCAAACGATGACGAAATTAAAATAATTTTGTTAAGCATATCGATTTTTGAACGGGTATCCTCGCATGTTCCAGTTTTATTGAGCGAAAGTCTTTCGCCGAAAGAAGCAAAACAACTGGTTGAACCGTTTGGCCTGCTTCGTACAAAAATGACCATCTTAACTTTCATGCACAATCCTTCCACCCACCACTGTTTTCTTCACTTGGACGTTGGCAATCTGGCCAGTAGAAATTTCAAAAAGATTCTTGCTCAGTACTACGTAATCAGCATACTTTCCTCCTTCTATAGTTCCACTCACATCTTCATGTCCTAACGCATAAGCTGGATTAATTGTCCACAACCTAATTGCGGTTTCCACATTAGGAACCCGACCAGATTGTAGAGCTCGAGACATTGAAGACAGGGGGGAAAGTGGGTCAGCGTCCCAGTCGCTAGAAATTGTGACGAGAGCACCGGCATCAAGCATTCGATTAGTAGGAATCAACTCATAGGCCCTTGAACCAATAATTTCGCTCATTTCATCCTGATATGATCTTGAGAGAGTACCTGGAGCCATTTGGAAGTCGGCAATGACATTCAGATCTTTAAATCTTGGTTCATCAGCTTCATCGATCATGTAGGCATGGGTTATTCTGCTTCGTGAACGTTTTGTCCCTGAAGTTCTTTGAAGAACATCAAGTGCTTTTCTTGTGGCCCCATCACCAATACAATGAAAGTTGATGCTGAAGCCAGCCCCGACAAGTTCTTTCACATAATCCTTCGATGCTTTGTAGCGTTAGTGTGTGGAACAGGGGTTCAAATATCAATGAATTGATGGCTTACCTCAAGTGTTGAATCGTCGAAGTATTGAAAGCCCTTCGGATACCTTTCGTTAAGTGGGTAGTCGTAGTCCTCCAGAAGAAGAGCTGACCCAAGATCCAAGATACCATCAACATAAATCTTGGCAGTATTAAAGGATACAAGATCGGTTTCCCTTTTCCCATTTCTGTAAAAGCCCTTCAATTTTCTCATCTGTCCAGCGAACGACTTGTCAGGATATACGTAGAGAGTGTTTTTGGCCCGAACAGTCATATAGCCGTCATCAAGAGCCTGAAGCCATACGTCAACGCTATCTCGGGTCCAAAACCCTCCTGCATCTGACAAAGATGTGATTCCATTCCTTGCTACCACATCTAAACCTTCAAGCAAGCCTTCATACATTTGTAAGAATGGAATCTTAGAGGCGTCTCTCGCCTTTTGTTGCGCGTTTTCAAAGAGGAGACCGTTAAAATTTCCGGAGCTCTCTCTTCCATACAATCCGCCTCTCGGATCCCTATCACCATCAATTCGAGCTTTGCTCATGGCCTGGGAGTTAATCCACGCTCCGTGACCAAGATCATCAAGTACGATGACCGGTCTATTAGGGAAGGCTTTATCCAGTTCCTGAAGCGGGGATTCATTAAGACCATCCATATCATAGAGACTTGCTCCGGCAGCACGCAACCAGTCTGTAGAACCATCGCTCTGTGCGCATCGCTTCAAATCGCGAATATATTGGGACAATCTTCTACCAGGGTCAAGCGGGCAGAAAATATCTGGTAGTCTGTTTATGCCAGCCTCCGGAAGATGAAGATGAGCATCTTGGAATCCAGGAACGATAAAGGCTCCCCCCATGTTCATCTGTTCGTAGTCGGACTGACCGGCATTTTCCAACGCTTCGCGAACGCTGCTTTCTGATCCCACCGATAGGATGATACCTTCCTTTGTGTACGCGAAGGAATCCACAACTGAGTCTGATTTGTCGACAGTGTATACGACAGCATTGTATACGAGCACAGCTGTATCAGGCTTGATCATTTTGACACGAGTAGAGAGTTTGGTGATGTTGCTCGAAGCGGCACCACAGGTGAACAGCAAAAGGAAGACCAACGACGCGCGTAGATATCCATTAGAACCCATGATACAGCGTTGTATCCTTGCAACATACTGGTGCACTGGTTGAACGAGTGGTGTGATGCCATGCTGGTGGCGGTAACGGGAAAAGGTTTTAGCAAGATTCAAACGTGTGGCTTTGCGTCATTGCATTATGAGTGCATGGGGCTATCGCATGTCAACGTTCATCATGGGCCAGCAAGGAGGGACTTCGGCGCGGGGCTTGTCGTTGGCCAGGCCATGCCGGTGGTGGCGAGTAGACGCAGTGTACTCGCATAGGGCTTTTACACGGCAGTGGCTCCAGCCGACGCAACGGTGGTTAGTTTCAAACACCTAACCTTAAAATCATGATAGCATTCAAAACAGGAATGCTCGGGATCAGGGGCCCCGACCAATTCGGTTTAGAGGACAAAAGCAATTTTGGATATGTTGCTTTCTTGCAAACGATTACGATTGCAATCAGAGGGAGAAAAATACAGTCAGTCCGTTTCAAGTGAGATTCTTGCTTCTTGTCACTGAGGGTCCTCACCGTATGCTCGTACTCCGTCGTTGAATTTCGACGAGTTGCCACCATCATGATGATGGAAAGCGGCTGACTTTGAAGCTTCAATAGAATACAAAAGTACCCTTGGTAGGCGAAAATGAAAAAGAAATTATTGCCACATTTCTTGTTGCTCTCGCTGGTAGAAGCCTTGAAGCTTGAGAACGAGCAGGTTCTAAGATACCTTCGTATCTACAATAGATATTACCCAGTAAGATATCGTACATCTTGCAGAGTTTATGTCTGCCATCATTTGATGATGCTTCGTTCGAGGGAGACTACTATCTTCGTGAATTAACGATTGTGAGCTGACAGAAAAACCCAATGCTCCATAACTGTAAACAACACAAGCCAGAGTTGGGGCGGTAACTTCACATGGATAAAGCTATAACTTCCATGTGACAAGGATAAACGTAGGCCAGCTGAATTCGTGTCTCCAATGGTTCTACGGAGTAACCTTATTGCTATACCTCGTCTTCGATTTACCCCTGCTAAGACAAGTAACTGTCGCTCAGTGTTTCCCTCATACCGAATCACATTGTGCAAAATATCACGAGAGAGAAGCAAACCAATTGGTGCAGCTCGAAGCGTTTACTCTCTTGACATCTTTGTGAACTTGTCAATTGAATTCTGAAGCAAACCCCCTTCAGTTGAAGTGGTTTGCTTGTTCAGCTCTTATTATTTGTGTTGTGTATGGATGAAAACTATTGAACCTGTATTGAACCATTCATATTGCAAAGAAACCAAATTCTGTGCTTCCTCAACAGGGCTATTGCGAGATGGACGCAACTAATCCTTTTCGAGGAGGTCCTTTTCGCTCTTTTTGGACACTACCCCTGCACCTTCGTACGTTGCCAACCAAAGAAATTGAATTGTCCTAGCCAATACCATGGGAAAAATAGATCAAATCGCGAATGGAACAACGTATTTACTGCGATGGGCACTTCCAGCAGCTTCAACCTCAGCGCGTGACAGGAGAATAATCTTGATTGAAGATCTCTCTCTCTCTCCCTCAACATTAATTCAGAACGTGATGGCAGCATCTGCCAAATTCAACAAAGCAAGCCGTGCTGTTGCTGTACCGTTGGTAGAAAGCTATCTCTGTATACCAGTTCGACGCTCACACAAGGAATCAGTGACTAGTTTACGGGATAAGGAAATTAAAAAAACAGCCATACGTGATGGAACATCATTGAATTACATCAGTGGCGTGAACGACGACAATTCGGCCGCAGATGCCGCAAGCGATAGCTCCATTGTTGCAAGTGGTTCCAAAGTCGGTCACTGACCTCGCGCATTGTACGACGCCAGCCCCATTTTAGCTTGCAACTATGCCACATGAGAGCCTGCCAGATAATGAATAACTGTGGCTCCATGGCTCTGTTTTTGGCGCTGCTGCGCTGGGACAGCTACCCTTCATGGAAACGAGTCCCCGCCGCATGCTCCTTTCAAGAAATGATTTTCTCGCAGCTTTGTATCCCTGTCTACCCAAATTAAAATCGAAGCAACCTAGCAGCGGCAACTCCACGAGTATGTACGTCCCCACAATGCAACAATTCGTCGCTACCAACGACATGGTTAATCAACTTCGGATGACAGTAGCGTTACACCTCTGTATACGCTGATTCGGCACTCTTGAATTCGTCATAGTACACTTATATGAAACACAAATTAATGAAGTCGTGAGCCAAGCGGTTCCGCCTCCAACGAAGTAGATACAAGCATTGCAAGATTGATTAATACCAGTTCAGGTTAAGTTACACTGTGGTGTAACAAGATTGCGAGGTGTGGGACGCGTTCCCCCAATGGAATTGCCAGGCTTTCACGATTTCGTGACACTTCTCTTCACGTACCGTTGAATCTAATGTCTGCGTATGACTTGTTGTACGAAATATAGTGCACAAGTTCTGCAAATCCACTCTTCCTCCTGATTTCCTGTAGCCTTTCACACGCTTTATAGCGAGTGCCCCGCACAACAGACAGAGCTCCCGTATCTGCCGTCAACCGCAAGCAGGTCGGAGTCGCCGCCAAGTCATTCTGAGTACACCCGCGTTCCTCGTGGACAGAACATCACCATGCGCTTCCAAGCCGTCCAACTAGCCCTCATAGCACTTCTTCTCTCTATCTCCCTGGCAGCCAACCCTATAGACATTCCAATCATCACAGGTGAGCTCGATGTCTACACCAGACGCTTCGCGAAGCTGCCCGACAGAAAAGGAGGCCCTGCCCAGATCATTTGCATCATTCCGTACGGAGTTGACATCTACGTCTGCACTGCCAACGCCGTGTACAAGGTATCTCCACAAGGAAGTGTGAAACTGTTCATCGATGTCGAGGATGTAATCAGTTCTCAGACAGATCGCTTCCTCAACACATTCAACAAGATGCATGGTGGCATTCGAAGCATTGCCTTCCATCCAAGTTACAGAAGCACTGGTCTGTTCTATATCTCTGCAATGGAGTCTCGCCCGAAAGACCCGTCCAATTTCAAGTACGTCTCCGACTCGTCTGATCCAATTGGCGCAGACAGCGTGCTTCTCGAGTTCAAGTACGACTTCAGCAGAGGCAGAGTAGACCCAAGTTCGTATCGCAACGTATTCCGTATCGGTATGCCAGTGTTTGATCACCCCATCAAACAGATGGCCTTCTTCGGCCCGCACTTGTACATCGCCCACGGTGACGGCTCGGTGCAATCTGCCACAGCCGGTGGCGGACAGAACAACGATGCCCTAGGCAAAATCCTTCGCATTGACCCGGTACAACGTTTCAACCAGCCATATAGTGTGCCTTCTTCCAATCCATTTGTCGGAAGTTCGTCGTTTCCCGATGAAGTGTACGCAGTTGGCTTCCGTAATCCGCATCATATCTGCTTCGGCCGGGATGGCACTCTGTATGCGGCGGAGACGGGACGCGACAACATCGAAGAGGTGAATCTGGTTGTCGCCGGCGGTAATTACGGCTGGTCAGAACGGGAAGGAACGTTTGTTCATAAAAATGGCGGAGGACTGATCAACGGCATCAGCGGTCTGCCTGGGAATGACGCCCGATTCGGTTACATCTACCCTGCCGCGCAGGTAGGGCACGAAGGAAAAGTGGGGGCCGGGTTCGTCGGGCAGGCGATCGCTGGTGGCTGCCCAGTCGAAAACGGTTCACCCATGTCTGGCAATTACTACTACGCAGACTTTCCGAAGAGCGGCAAACTGTTCTACTCAGGTATCTCCGAGCTGCGAAGAGCGAGGACGAGGGGCAGCCCATCAACACTGACGCAGGCGCGCACACGTCAGGCGACGATCTTCTTCGAGAAGAACGGGGACGTAAAGGAGTTCGCCACCCTCGGCGATTTGGTGCGTTTCGACGAGGGGCTGTCGAAGGGCTCGCGTGCAGACATCCGCTTTGGGCGAGGGGGGTTCGGTGAGTTGTACTGGTCCAGCAAGGCGAACGGCAGGCTGTATGTGTTCACTTCGTCGCTGCCCGGCGGTCCAGGTGGCCCGGTGTGATGCGTGTGAACCTGTACAACGTGGTGCTTGCTGGGGAGTCCTTAGCTGCACGGTACGTGTACACGGTATTGGGGGTCATGAGCTCGTGCTGACAGAGGACTGTACGGTACGAGAGTCTTGACGCAATGGTGCGTACAGTACAGTACAGCAGCGCGTGGATCACAGCAACGCGGTAAGCGATGCTGCTGACGCAGGAAAGACATTTGACGCAAGCGCTTTTGTATGACGCCAAAACGTTTACACGTACACGGTAGATAGCAACCACGTAATGTATAATAAGGGGAAAGAAACACCGAATTTGACCAGATGTCGTTCCAGCAATCGAGATTGCTGGAACGATTTATGGTTTGGCTGGTGCGACGTTGCCGCAAGCCATTACTTTGGTCCAAGCTGGACCGACCACCATCGAGGTGGTACTATGCTTGAGATTGTTTCTCTTTCAGGCACCGGCTTGGCCTTCAGTGCTGCCGTCTTCTTCGCCACTTGTGCTGATTGAGCGTCTCGCTGGAATAGTATGCTTCCTCGACGCAGAAACATTACTGTGCAATAAAACTTATTATGCTGTCTCAAAAATATATTGTCGTATCAAAAACGATGCTTTCTTCTCATCCTCCATTTTGACCAAGAAAACGCCTCCTACTGTATGTACATGTATGTCTGTATGTCTCTTCTCTCTCTTGCCTCCTAGTTTCAAGATTCAATTGACGCACGGTAAGATGATAAGTATAAGGAAGGAAGCGCTCATTCGAGACTCCATTTTTGGTTCGGGCTCCGCCGAAGCCCTGGACGACCACCATCCCCCATCTCTCTTTGCGCCACTATCGCTTAAGGTTACAAGTTGAACGTGTAACTGAGTTCTAACAAGGTCATACAGTGCACCCATCGGCAATTATAACTTTATAAGTTTTATCGTCGACCCTTGACGACCTCAAGGCTAAAAGGGGATCACCTGGAGGATAACCTACGTAAGTCATCATAGCCTTGTCAACAACCTTCGGTAGCAACGAACCAACGCTATTGGCACGTGGCGGCCATCAGTATCTATCGGCCCACGCGTAACTTTTCCCGTCATTGCTTCTTTCCTCGTGCAAATCCAAACTGCCAGTCATGGTGATCACCCCACAGGGTGATCTACCACCATGACTGGCGGTAACCGATGTGATAGTTGACGTTTGTAGTTACACAGGTAATAGTAGCTGGTATAATCCTGAAACGGTTTGCCTGGTCCCCATTTTGTCTACATACGATGTAGTAGATATAGCTTATACAGAGTCATTACGTATGCATGTAGAAACCTTCATACAACAATAACCAGCCCAGATGTTGGGAGCGTCCTGGAAGGGCGCTCCTAGGGAACGAAACCGATTGCGTCCGCTAACTACCCTATAAAACCCTCTTCCTTCCCCTTCGCTCTACCCGATGCTAGGACCGGTGTCCTCATCAACACAGCCGCACTCCTTCTCAAGATCGTTTGAGCCCGATTCGAACTCATTTGAGACATACATACGCCACACATCGTTCCCTTGCTCGTTATGACACTCAACATAAGCATGCTCACCGTGCTTACCGCCATTCTGCTTCAACTCATCGCTGCGCAACAGCCTGCGGCAATCGGCAAAGGTGCAGGTCTTCTCAAGCCATTACCGCCTGCGAAGAGCCCTGACACACCTGGCGTTGCGGAGGAATGCGAGTCCGTAGCCATCCGCACCCTGTCAGGGCGCTGCACGTCGGCCGTAAATCCTGCTCTCGGCGAGGCTCGCCGTGCCCAATTCAGCTACTTCGATGTCAACACCACTTTACCTTCAGGCGAAGGCCTTCCGTCCCCGCGTCTCATCTCCAACATCGTCAGTGACCAGACCGAAGACACCCTCAACTCCATGGGACTGAACGAGATGTTTATCTTTTTCGGGCAGCTCATCGATCATGATTTCGCCCTCAGCCCGCTTGATGAGGAGTCTGAGGAGGAGTTCTTCATCGAGGTACCTGAAGACGACCCTTCACTGACTGCCCGTGAGCTTGAGTTCACTCGCACGGAGCGGGAGTTTGTCGAGGAGGGTTCCACAACGGAACGTCCTATCACTGTCCTGTCGTCCGCCCTTGATCTCTCCACCGTCTACGGCGTCGACGAGGAGCGTAACGAATTCCTTCGGGTACCAAGTTCTTGCAGGCTTAAGGTATCTCGCAATGATCTGCTTCCCTTGAACACCGACGGTTTCGTTAACTCTCCAAACACCTCACCGGCATTCTTTATCGGTGGCGACACACGCGTAAGCGAGACTCCTATGCTCACCGTCATGCATACTATCTGGGTGCGCGAGCACAACCGCCTCTGCAGCATCATTGAAGAGGCATTCGGAGAATTCTCAGGTGAGGATCAGTATGAAACTGTTCGGGCTATTAATATTGCTCAGTTCCAGAAGATTGTTTACAACGAATGGCTCCCTGCCATCCTTGGAAGCATTACGCTATCCACTTATACAGGCTATGATCCATCTGTTAACCCCACTATCAGTCTCGAGTTCACAACTGCTGCCTTCCGTCTCGGTCACACTCTGGTCGGAACCGACGTGAAGAGAATTGACGCCAGTGGAAGGCTGCTCACCCCGCTTCCAGCTGAACAGATGTTCTTCCTTCCAAGCAGCTTCTTCACAGACAACGAATTGGAGGACTTTGTTCGTGGTGCTACTCGCACTTTAGCCCAAGAGTTTGATGAGAAAGTCGTTTCAATCCTGAGGAACTTCCTGTTCGAGAACGTCGAAGAGGAGGAAGGTTTCGACCTTATTGCCCTCAACCTGCAACGTGCCCGTGACCATAACGTCGCCAGCTTTAACCAACTTCGTGCTTTCTTCCTCGGATCTCGTGCAGAGTCGTTCAGTGATATTTCAAGCAACAAGGCCACTGCCAGAAAGCTAGAAGAAGCGTACGGAAACGTTGATGACGTAGAGGCCTGGATTGGTCTCGTGGCTGAGGATAAGGTTCCAGGATCCGTTGTGGGACCAACTTTGGGTGCTTTCCTCAAGGTCGAATTCGAACGACTTCGTGATGGGGACCAGTTCTTCTACCTGCTCCGGAACCAGATTCCAAAGATCGTGTTCGACACGATTCCTTCAATTGAAGATGATATCTTTGGGGAAACCGATTTGTTCAACCGCATTCTCGCAAGGACAACCTCGGTCACCACAGATTTCCTGCAGGATGGCGCAAATGCCTTCTGTGTCGGCGGAAAATGCGGGTAAAAGAGTTATTACCCACGGTGCCCGCGATTAGAAACCGTATCCCGGGATTTTGAACCCCTTTCTTGCAGAGACAAGAGCCGTACCAAGGGTAGCTGAGGATCTGAAACTTATCTGAGGCCGACAGGAGAAGGGTAATAAACAATACATTACCGCTTTTATCCTAAGAGCTTCTCACCCTGTACCAAGCGAAATGGTACCAGACAGTTTGTTCTCGGACGAGAATAGGATGTTGTCAACTAGAGCAAAATGTCCCACTACGGAACAACTTATATGGCAATGTTGAGGATGATCGCAGGGATACGGGTGGTTTTTCTGCATCACCTTTGTCCGTGTTCAACGTTTAACACTCATTCCAGTGTGTGGATTGCAAAGGCTTAAAACTACCTATACACCTCGATCTCGTCAAAGCCTTAAACCCAACGATTTTGTCAATCCGTTTGTCCTTGTCTTCTAGCTAGTCAAGCCCCTGTTCATACATCGAGAATATCTGTATTTGTCTTCTTTTTCTGTAGTCCTTTGATTCCTGCCCCATAATAATGGGATTTCTACTCAAATAACTCTCTCGCTCTTCAAAGACCGAAAACTGCTGTGGTCGCAGTCTTCTCATATGTATACCAAAACATGAACTTCTCTTCCCTTTTCCTTTGGCACTGACAAGTCTAAATGTCGGAGACAATAAGAATCAAAACTAACCCTACCCTTGGTAGCTCCAGCTACGAGCTACATGGTTCCCATTTTGGAATGATATTGTTGTCTGTGGAGAGTTTATCCTGGTTTATACACGTTCTCCCTTCAGAGGCACTTCTGCTTCCTACCCCGACAAATATTTTAACTTGTATAGATGAAGATGCCCAGCATTTCTATCACAACATATGTTCTACCAAAAAACAGGAAACACATCACGCTAGAGAAAGAAGAACGTAGCATTTCAAGGAATCGCAGGCGTTTCATTTGAGCTACGAAGGTAATTGGAATAGCAGAAGGCTCATTTGAGCTACGAAAGTAATTGCTGACGCCATCAATCTCGAGATGCCATAACGAATGTCTAAAATCAAAATCAGAACAGTTTTAAAGAAATCCTGAGTTCTGTGTTAACAAGGTGTAAAAAGTACAGGAACCAAGGGTTAACTGGAAGGCCTAGTAAACGTACTTTCCTCTCCTATTGTTCACGCCTTGAAGGCGTTTCGTCCTCTGGGGAGGAAGCGAGTCGATATAGAAGTTGTCCTAAGAAGAATGCGATTGAAAAGGGTGTTGCGACGGAAGATGTCCACCTCGATTTCAGGGATCTTGTCGAAAACAGCTTCCGGAATTTGGTTCCTCAACAGGAAGAAGAACTGATCTCCATCACGGAGACGTGTGAATTCCTCCACCAGCAACGCCCCTAAAGTTGGACCAACTCCAGATCTACGGGCCTTGTCCTCTGCCATCAATCCCATCCAAGCCTCGACTTTGTCGACATCACCATATGCCTCCTCTAGCTTTCTTGCTGTGTTGGAGTCGCTAGAAATGTCAGAGAATGAAGTGGCACGGGAACCACGGAAAAATTGGCGAATGTCATTGAAGCTAGCCACGTTATGGTCGCGACCGCGCTGCAGGTTAAGGGCAATGAGATCAAATCCTTCTTCCTCCTCGACATTCTCGAACAAGAAGTTCCTGAGAACGTCGGTAACCTTTGCGTCGAATTCCTGGGCGAGTGTGGAAGCTCCGCCACGAATGAAGTCCTCAAGCTCGTTCTCGGTGAAGAACTTGCTCGGTAGAAAGAACATTCTCTCAGATGGAAGAGGCGCAAGGGTCCTTCCACTATTGTCGATTCTAGTTACGTCGGCTCCAATGAGCGTATGACCAAGACGAAATCCAGCTGTAGAAAACTCGAGACTCGCAGTTGGGTTCACGGCGGGATTATAACCTGTGAAGCGAGGGAGACGGATAGATCCCAAGATAGCTGGCAGCCACTCCTCGTAAATGATCTTCTGGTATTGAGCAATGTTTACAGCTCGAGCAGTCTCGTACTGTTGTTCTGGCGTGAGGTCGGAGAAAGTGTCCTCGATAAGATCACAAAGACGGTTATGCTCACGAACCCAGATTGTGTGCATGACCGTGAGCATAGGGGTTTCGCTCACACGAGTATCACCACCTATGAAAAAATCAGGGGACGTATTTGGGGCATTAACAAAGCCTCCAGTGTTGAACGGAAGAAGATTATCCCTTGAAGTCTGGAGACGGCATGAGTTTGGAACTCGGAGGAATTCATTGCGAGGTTCATCAACTCCGTACACGTTGGAAAGATCTAACGCGGACGAGAGCACAGTAATGGGGCGTTCTACAGTTGTTGAATCGTTAACAAGAGAACGCTCAGAACGAGTGAACTGCAGAGAAGACTTTGTAAGGAGCGGGTCCCCCACAGGGACTTCGATGTTGAACTCCGCACCTTCATCAAACGGAGTGAGAGCAAAATCATGATCAATGAACTGTCCAAAGAAGATGAAAAGCTCATTGAGACCAAAAGAATTAATCGTGTCACCCTCCTGCTCGCTTATGATGTTGGAGATGAGTCTAGGGCTGGGTAGATCACCACCGACAGGTACTTCGGAGCTGACATCAAAATAACTGAATTGCGCACGACGAGCTTCACCAAGTGCCGGGTTCACCGCAGATGTGCACTTTCCAGAAAGTGTTCTGATGGCAATGGTTGCACACTCCTCGGCTACTCCCGGAGTTGATGGGTCTTTTGCCGGAGGAAGGGGCCTGATGAATTCGATGCCTCTACCAAAGGGCTTCGGAGGTTGTGCAAACACGTAGGAAGTGAACACGACTGCAAGGAGAATAAAGTGAACCAGATGAACCATCTCGAATGGGGTGAGAGATCAAGGGGTTAGAATTCGGGTTTATGTTAGTCGATTCGACAAGAAGTGAATGTGAATCAGATTGGAATGGTGTGGGTGCCGTGGGACTGAGTGAGGCAGATAGTTGTTCCATTTATACAGAACTACAAAGCGGCTAACATTTTCGTCGGGAAGTGGTGAAGCAGACGCAGCTTGGTTTGCGGCAACGGCAAGGCACAAAAGTGACGAGAAAAGCAAGGAACCGCAACAGGGCACGCTTTCTCTCAGTAATCACCTGATACACAGTATCTTTGCATCAAAAGTAGTTTAATTGTGATATTGCAGTACATCGTTTGGGCATTTGGGAATGACTCCGCAAGGATTGAAGAAATACCCCCTCCCAAGGTTTGGTCAAAGTTATTTTATGTCGCAGCTCGCGTATCGTGTTTGGGTACAGTGATTGTTGTGCACACGAAATTGCCGTCTTGCCGAAATGTTGTCTTGTCGCACTTGACGCGCTGTGAGGGCTAACCTTCTACCCTTAGGGTAGCGTTAACCCTTAGCCGTGCCTTGAGCTTTCAAGAAGAATGTTTTGGCCTGATCCCTGGAAAGTTTGCCCTGCACGGTAAGTCGACTTGCAAGAGAGACTTACATTGCTACAGCGATGATGACGTATATACTAGCCTTTCGGGCCATCATCGTAGCCTGCATCTATGACCGATCAAATGCGCTATATGTTGAATTCAGAATGATTTGAAGTGATGCATAGTTGTCGTACAGGAAGACTTTGACATTACGCGATGATGTCGTGGCCTGGTGTCTGGCTGTCAGAACGAAGGGCAATTCTAAATGTGCTGCATCATGGCCTGCTGGAAATGCGGTTGTTAATTCTAGAAGAAAAAAATGGAAGGAAGAGGACAGTGTGAAACAATTGGGTAGCGATCGTGAAGTACATGGGCGCAGAGCTTTTCATTGATGCCTTCTAGCACCAGTTTAGTTCAATCTTTTTACACAGAGTAGCAACAAGGATTTCCTCTCAGTAGCACGGTTGGGCGTAGAGGGGATAATGTAATGAAGAGGCGGTACATGCATGACAACATGAAAGGACTCGCTGCCTCCCCCTCCTTCACATATCCTATAGTGAGGGCCGCCCATGCGAAAGGGTGGTGCTCCGATTTGGCAGCGTGACGGTGTACTGGAGAGTGGAACAGTCTTGACAAATATGGACTCACTGTGCACTGCGGAGATTTCTAATCGACGAGAACCCGACAGTTTTAATGAGAGCGTTGACGACTCTTTTCCGTCCTGTCTTGAACACGGCATCGTGAAGTCAACAACATCACTGCACGATAGCAATAGAACTACTGATACAGTAAACTTTAAGTGATCTTGAGTTCAAAAACGTCGGTCATACAGTAAAGTTACCGAAAGGCGCTTGGCTTGGTGAAATGGGTGGGGATATTTTGGCGTTGGCAAATGGCTGCACGGCATACAAATCTTCATGCATTTAATTGGTGCCTATCTTACTTGCGGTACGAAGGGCTTATGAGCAATTCCAGCTCAGGCCTTAGTCGTCCTTGCTGGACACCTCAGCCTTCCTGGCACATTCAGTATGCCAGCAAGGCGCATGGTGTTTGGCAACGTAGGAGTCTGCGGTAGGACGTAATGCTTCATACTTGCCCCTCTACGTGTCAACTCACACGGAAATACAAATAGAACCGCAAGTTATCTATGACTCAGTCGGACCAAAAATATCTACACGTGTACTGCGAGGAACTTGCCCACTGACTGGCACTGACTGGGCCAAACTTCTTTGCCCAAAAAAATTGTCACTGCTTAACTTGCTCCAGAAACAAACAATAATTCAAGTAACTACAACTGTAATACAGCCCTTTGCATTACAAAGTTTAATCTAAAACCTTAGCACCCAATCATATTCAGATTCCTGGCAGCGGAGCAGCGTCACAGTTTGCATATGTCAGCAGTTCTTGTCTTCTCTCCATGAGAATTGTAGGGAGGTTCTCTCCAGAGGGCAGACTAAATCTCGTGTCACGTCCAATTTTGACGTCAAGCATATTTCTTGTTTGGTACAGTAACTTTGCCTACATTCGTAGAAAGGTGAAGAGCCGCAGCCTCTGTCGCTCAAGTAAACCCCAGACTGCGGCGAGTGTATATGATAAATGGTACAATGGCTCATGGCTTCCCTATTGAACGATCGACTGAATGGCTTCGATTATATCTGCCGGCTCAGGGCGAGTAGTATGATCTACGTTGGCGTGCAAGAAAACCACCCTACAGTCCTTGTCGAGCACAAACGTAGCCGGCACAGGCAGTTTGACTTCCCGCTTCCCTTCATTACCATTCATGTGATCCAAGTCAAGTCCAGCGTTTTGATATAACTTTTTCAATTCTTCAGGCACCACGTACGCAATGCCGTATTTGTCTGCCACTTTCAGATGATCGTCCGATAGCACATGGAACGGAATTTCCATTTCTTCTATTGTGGAAATGCTTTCATCCGGAGTCTCTGGTGTAACCATCATGAGCTTCGCGCCAAGGACTTCAAAATGGTCATTTGCAACAATAAGAGAGTCCAGAGTGGCGTTACAAAACGGGCACCATCCTCCACGATACCATGTGAGCACCACTGCAGCATGATTTTGCAGCACATCTGCCAGATTGATAGCTTTTCCGAGAGCATCATTGAGCGTGAAATCCGGAACAGTGTCACCCATCCTGGGCGGCTTTGGTTTGTAGTCGGTGGCAAGTTTGGCAGTTGCACTTCTCATCCTCGTCGCACGTGCTTCCCCAACCTTGGCTCGAAGCTTTTTCTTGGTCTCCAATAGCTTTGGTGCAAGCTCTGGAATATCTGGAAGCGTCATGCCAAATGGTTATGATTGAAATGAAGGCCCAGGTTACAGGGAATGCTGCTTGCTTTCGAATGCGCTGCTTGCTTTCGACCGAGATATAAATGAGGTCTTCGTGACTCACACGGCGGACTTTCCCCCTGTACAAAGATTTGGTTGAGGTCGCAATTGGTTCAAATGAGTGGCCGCTAAATGGTGAGCGCTTGCGTCAGCGACGCGTCGCTGACGCAAGCGCTCCGTCGCTGACGCAAGCGCTCACCATTTAGCTTCACTCTGGCGAACGGTGTCTTCCCGACGAATACACACGATGTGGAGATTGGCCAGTATCTATGTAACTTTCGTATCTAACTGAGTTGGTGCGCCAAACCATTCCTGCATTTCCTGGATTTTATCCTCCCATATATTCAATTCGGAAAAGTCGTCAAAGCGGGCGAGACGTCAATATGACGGTCCCGAAACGCAAACATCGGTCCTCAAGATAAGCCAAGGACCGATTCATAGTCACGGACGGTTCACCTTGTATTTTGCGGAACGTTAACAACTTGCCTATCAATGTCTAGTAAGGTAGCGAACGTAACCACGTAGCTGTCCAACCGCTGTGCTCTGCTCCCTTACCTGAACTCACCAACATCAAGCATGGCCCGGTCTCATAAGAGTTGCGATGACTATGACTGCCTGACTCCATAGCTTGAGAAGTAGTCATAATAATAATAATAACATGTAGTCAAAATGTACAGAGGAGCTTCTTTTGCTTGCAAATGAGCTTGTATGCGATGTGAGATGACAGTCGATGAATGAAAGCCTCAATAGCAATCCCATTTGACCGGAAGCCAGACTGAAAGTAGAACAGACTGCTACATTTTTCTGCCTCAATTTCTGTAGCAGTGGGTTTCATGCCAATGTTGCTTTGAAGAGACCCGCTTGTTCCAATAAACTACCAGATTAAGACCTGGTTTAAAAGTAAGGCTTGTAACAGGTTGTGCTTTTGGACATGTACGTGTACAAACTGAAGTTCAAATCTTTCATATGCCGCAACACCTTCCATTCTAAGGGGTTCTTCAGTTTTGACTGGTGCTAAACGCAGCACCCTGGGCAGAACTTGGAAAAGAACAAGTGGAACAAGCTTGAAATAAGCCCAATGCTTTCCTTTTCGCTGACTAGCCGCCAAACTATTTGATTTTGAACCCCGAAATAGAGTAGCCAGAAATACGCCCCTGATTTGCCCCTTCAGGTTGCTTGCTTCCCTTCTTTGAGGACATTTGATATTTAGACCTGATACTATCAAACAATGAAAGATAGTTATATCGACAGGAGATCTATGCATAGATTTCCTGCTGCTATATCTATCTAATCTGGGGCTGGGGCGCCAGAGAATAATGAAGGAGAACAAGATAGCTACTCTAGTGAACAAGAAGTAATTCTTTTGTTAGAACTGAACGACATGATCATTTAATTCTCCGTGGAACATAGTGGATACTAAATGGTTTGACTTTGTAAGTCTCAGACTTGTAACCACTCCATGCTCCCATCCTGACATGGGCCAAAATTCACCTCGCTCGAGAGATGTTCAAGACATTACCTGCATGAAGCACAGTAGTGTATGATGTAGTTGCAACGCATACAAATATTAGTTCAATTAAGAGGTAAGGAAGGCATTGCGACCTCGGCTGAGAAAGCGGCTGCCAATCCTCGTATTCCTTAGAAGAATACGATTGAAGAGAGTTCTACGGGCGAAGAGATCATTTCTGATTTCAGGGATATTGTCCAGTACAGCCGTCGGAATCTGATTCCTCAGGAGGAAGAAGAATTGGTCTCCATCACGCAGACGACCGAATTCAGTTCTTAACATCGCTCCCAAAGTGCGGCCTACTCCAGATCCAGGGGCCTTGTCTTCAGCCATCAAACCGATCCACGCCTCGACAAGATCAACATCCTCATATGCTTCTTCCAGCTGTGCGGCCACCTCGGGGTTGCTAGAGATATCAGCAAAAGAGTTTGCACGAGATCCAGTGAAAAATTCTCTCAGTTGGTTATATTTCGCAACATTATGATCGCGGGAACGCTGCAAATTGAGAGCAATCAAATCGATGCCTTCTTCCTCGGGAACGTTCTCGAACAAGAAGTTTCTGAGAATATCGACGGCCTTCGCATCAAACTCCTGAGCGGGGGTAGCAGTAGCGCCTCGAACAAAGTCCTCAAGTTCCGACGCAGTGAACTTAGCGCTCTCACGGAAGAACATCTTCTTAGCTTCCAAAGGTGGAAGGAATGTTCCACTGTTGTCTCTTCTCGTCACATCGGTACCAACAAGCGTGTGACCAAGACGGAAAGCAGCTGTAGTGAATTCAAGACTGATTGTCGGATCCACTTCTGGCTTGTAGCCACTGTATGCTGGCAGAGGAGATCCAAGGATAGCCGGAAGCCATTCCTCATATACAATTTTCTGGTATTGGGCAATGTTGACTCCACGAGCAGCCTGATGTTGTTGCTCCGGTGAAAAGTCTGGGAAAGCATCTTCGATAAGATCACAAATACGGTTGTGCTCACGGACCCATATGGTATGCATGACAGTAAGCATTGGTGTCTCGCTAACTCTTGTATCACCACCAATGAAGAACGCCGAAGAAGTGCTTGGAGAATTGACGAAGCCATCAGTGTTAAATGGAAGGAGGTTGCCGGGAGTTGTTTTCAGGCGGCACGAATTAGGAACACGAAGGAAAGTGTTGCGCAGCTCATCAACACCATACACAGTAGAAAGATCGAGAGCAGAGGAAAGAACAGTGATGGGACGTTCAACATTAGAACCTTCGCTGACTTTTGCCCGCTGGGAGCGAGTAAATTCAAGTTCCCTTTGACGAAGATCAGGATCACCTTGAGGCACCTCAATATTAACTTCGTCATTCGGGTTCTCCGAGAGCGGCGTAAGCGCGAAATCGTGGTCGATAAACTGTCCAAAGAAGGTGAAGACTTCGTTTAGACCCTGCGAGTTCGAAGTATCAGCTTCCTGGTCGCTGACGGCGTTAGAGATGAGGCGTGGGCTTTCGAGTCCTTCGCCTGCAAAGTTGATAGAGTTGACGTTGAAGTAGCTGAATTGGGCGCGGCGGGCTTCTCCAAGAGTGGGATCAACTGCAGAGGTGCACTTCCCAGAGAGGGTTCGAACTGTAATTCTACATTCTTCTGCTGCGCCAATCGACGGATCCTTGGCCGGTGGGAGTGGTTTCATGAACTCCGCACCTCTGCCAAATGGTTTTGCCGGTTGAGCCGTAACAAGGGCGACAAGAGCAGCCACGAAAGCGGTGACTATAAACGAATAGCGGGCCATGCTTGAGAGGAAAGCAGGATGAACGAGGATCTTCAAAGCACTTGTGGCCTCGATATTGTTATCTCGAGGGGGGAATGTGCAGAAGGGAAGAGGTGGATCAGACTTCTTAACGCTCAGTTTATATACAACTTCGTCAAGCGGACTCGCGTGGCGGAAAGTGATGATTCAAAGGGCTTTGCATGGCCACGAGAGTGTTGCAATGGTGTTGATGTGGCAACAATTAGCGTTTCTAATGATGTGGGTTTCACAGAGCAGTGCCGTGGTGACAATTGACGAGCGCTTGGTGTCATATGCTCACCACTGTTCTCTGATGATATCATCCATAACGTGCACAGTAGTCATTTCCTTCCGAGCACATGGTTACCCTTGCTCATTTGCACACACTTCAGTTCACATAGGTAGCTGGATGAAAAAAAAGAACGAAGGCACTTCGCATCGTGTAGCAAAGAAGCCGAACAACTCATTCTCACCATCACATTATTGTGTTAGCGTTGTACTTTCCAACGAGTCACACACATGCCATGGCAGCATGTTTGCACTGTACACAAAAAAAGTCCTAGTAACCAAAAGCACAGCTATTTTTGCTGTTATCTACTGCGTGCTGCGCAATGAACGAGGGTACGCAGCACGCCCACGCAAAGTTGTCAGATGGAGAAACTCGGCAACAGATCTTCATGAGCAGATTTATCCAGAGGGGTTCTGAGGGATGACCCTTTATCTCTTATTAGGCAGTATGATTGACGACAACAATCATCTATGGTCAATGGGCGCCCCAGCAAACGTCATGTGACAGCGCATACTCGTGGGGCGACTTGTGTTGCCCAATGAGGACGAAGGGAATTTCATTTTCGGGTGGCTGCAAACGAGCTAACGTGTGCAAACCCGTTTCTTCCGTACTTGTGTAGCTTTTGGTTACAGCGAGGACAACGTAACCAAGAGAGGACCGGCAAAGGGTGCGTAGCGCTGTATCTTTATTACGGCAAAACCCCTTCGAGTTCCAACTATCCGCGTGCTCTTGCTGAAACATGCTCACGGCAGTGGGCTCCAATGGTCAAATAGAAACCGGGAATGTGGGAGTAGATTGATAGGTTGTCGCACCACGTAATGTGATCCCCGTCGTAGTAGTAGAGATTGAGGTCCAAAGCAATGACCCCCAAACTGTGTACCGAACTCACTCGACAGCTTTGCAGCTACTTGTAATTCTTCCACTCAGTTCATCCCCGTAACCATGCAGGGGGATAGATGTCAAATGCGTCGCAAATGGGTTTGGGATTTGCTGTAGCATGTCTGGAACTTTGGGCTGCGCGCACTAACTGGGATGTACTAATTACTTGATGATCACACATAATTTCTAGCCTGACAACTCCGGCAGTGTGGACAGCTTTTTGAAACAATGCAGGTACCGTTGTAGTCAATTGAATCAACTTCACAATTGTAACAAGAAGTCAACAACAGTATGACAACGCTAGAGTGGATGTAGTCCGGAGCGAGAAACGATGGCCTATGCCCAACGTTGGCTGAAACCAAAGCTGTACTAAACCTTTGACAGTTAATAGTACAACTAATGAAATAAAGAGCAGATATGATATTTCAATCGAGGTGAAAAATAGTTAGGGTACTAGTAAGATTTATGTATAATATGTATGAAGCTTTTTAACTTGTGTCGCCCATTTGTAGAATAACTACAACCATTCTACATTTTCCATCTAACTTCATTTAACCGTAAGCGTTAGTTTCAAAAGTGTTCGCATCGAGTCTGTTCTCGAGCAGAAGATCTTGTTAGCTTTGGAAAGAAAGGGGGTGGTGGCCGCCTACCAAGCGCGTCACCGAGAGTCAGCAAAACTGATCTCTTGCAGCCTAATCTAAAAGATCAGTACTGTTCCCTGGGTGGTGGGTGGGTATTTGAAGTGCAAAACATGCTGTTCGTCTATAGATCGTTGGATGCAGAAGGTTCGAAGATCGAAGGTGGCGATTGTTCGACACCAGAGCGATGTAGATGGGCTACGCCATTTTCGAACTGCGGCCAGCATCTTTTGCACTTTGAAAGCCACAATTGGCTCAAATAAATCCACTTCTGCGGATCTCTTGAAAATCTAGTAGTACAGATACAGTACAAGGCAAGCAGAAAAACCAATCCGTCATACAGAATTGGCAGGGTGGACACGTTCATTTCGTGGCCACGTGGGGGCCAAAATTACCGGGACACAAGACCTGGCGCGAGACGATCAATGCGAACTTCGCGAAGGCGACGCGAGAGTTGATATGATAGCGTCGGTTCCAGTGGCCACCGACTGCTGGTCCCGGAGATTGTCAAGTTGCCACCGGTGGTAGTGCCTGTGCGGTACCAGTACATCCCGCCCCCGGCTCGACACATCTGTCGCTGTTACATATCTGTCGACTCCGCAATGCGGCCACCATCTCCGGAACTACCTTCGGTAGAAGCTCCTCGAGACTAAGTCGTACGACGGCACCGACCCCGACATCCAACCGATCTGGTTCTGCAAGCAATATATGGAGTACGACGGCTTCCCTATGACTCGCTACCACAAAAAGCGTGCTCGCGATGCAAGCTTGTCTACTATTGCAACGTAATCTGTTAGAAACTCCACTTCCGCGGACATAAACAAGAATGTAACCAGATTCATGAGCTGCACCGAACCATGGAACACCACAAGCGCGACCTCGTCGAGCAGCACACGTTCGACGACGAAGTCGGTCACTTCTGGCCTGTCTATGAGACCAGAGACAACTGCCGCGCTCCCAGTGGGCTTGCGGCGCAGACAGAAGATCGGCGGCGCTTTTGCGAAAGGTCCTTGACTACCGCCTAGAACTGCTGCGTCTCATTACCTCCGACAACCTCGGCCGGCGCGAGCTCGTTCCCTTCCTGTTTCTGTGTCTCAACCAGGACGCCCGCTGCGCCGACTTCGTGACAAATTGGATGCGGCGCTGCAGCGACTACCACGGCCCAAACACCGTTATACCCATGCCAGAACCCTTCCCAGCTGGCGACTAGCTGTACGGCAACGCCGAATTGTCACCCCGACGTCTTTTGATGCTGTTTTTGAAGCCGTGAACAAGGAGACACCCATAGGGTTTCTTATGGCGCTGTGCATCATCAAGCTACACATCATCGCCGAGTACGAGACCAATTTGTTAAAACGGTAGAGACATTCGAAGCCACCAGCAGCGGTCAGCAGCTCGGCGATGTCGTGGATCACATTAGGCCGCTCGTGGCGGAGAGATGACTTCGACATCTTTCACGAGCAGAACGCTACGTTGCTACCGCACGACGAGGGTAGTGAACCCGGAGCCGCTTCTGCTTTCTGGATCGGATTCCGAGGCGTGCCAGATCCATTCATAGGTCCAATAATGTGTTTGTGTGCGGGCCGAACGCTGTCAGTGTGCTGGAGAGGCGTTTCGGATCGGAGCCGGAGTGAAGTTATCTATGCCCTTGACTCCTGACCTTTTCGAAGATCGAAGAGGTTTGCGTTTGAAGAGCAGCTGCCGCTTTGTGCTCGCATTGGGACTTTTCCTCAGCGCATCTCGATAGCGGCCTCGCAAGCCAACGATGACTAGTGTCTATTTGACAACTGACCTCATATGAGGTCAAATGACCTCATATGAGGTCAGTTTTTACTCACATAAATTTTAAGTAAAAGTTTTCACTTTTTAAAAAAAAAACACTTCGTCCTCACCTCCGTCGTCCTCCCTTTGATTGCGTTAACCAAAGTCGCCCATGACATGTACACAGCAACCAAGCTGGAGCATTTTTTCACGAACGTCAACACAATCTGTACACAATGGCCCCGTCAACAGACCCTCGTCGTACCGTTGGTAACAAAGTCCACAGTCGTGCCCGCCTTGTAGTTTGTGATTTGGAAAGAAAACGCTACTTTGGATCTGTTTGGAAGACAAAAACTGTCCCTAAAACAGTGACAAAAGTTGACATTTGTCTCGTCAACGGCCGAAACTGTACATTTCTCACTATTCGGTTTGACCTCCCAAACCGCCAAAAAGAGTGTACTCTTCCTCTTTGCAGTGTAAAGCTTGGTGATGGTCTCCTTAACAGTCCACACCCTGATAATGTTGACACAGCAATGGTACCGCCATTACCGGCCCAAAATGTTGACAATCAGCCGAATGAAGGACAACAACTGCAAAATTTGCAGGAGGAGGATCCCGTTTCACAAGCACCCCCTTCCGACCAGTCAGTGACTGTGCATGATCGTGCGTGGAACACGGAGGCAATTTGTAGCTCTATCAATGGATGCATGCAGTTGCAGCCGTGGAAGGTTATTGGCCCAGCCGGAGATTTTATCTCACCACGTCATTGCCCAAGTACGATGACATTCATTGACTATTTTTTATGGATGTTCCCCATTGGACATCTGAAGACTATTGGGGAGAAGACGAACAAGAACTTGGAAAATGATGGTGCCTCTTCGACGAGTGGTGGAGAGCTTTTAAGGTTCTTTGGCGTGATGGTTTTAATAAGCAGGCTGGAGTTATCCAATAGAAAAGATCTTTGGAGTTCAAAACCAGCATCCAAGTTTATGTCTCAGCCTGTAATTGGTGAAGCAATGTCACGAAATAGGTTTGAAACTCTAAGGCGTTGTATTTGTTTCAGTGGTAACGCTGCTCAAGAGGATAATGGCACGGCTCGCTGGAATTTAGTCACTGATTTCGTGAAAGCCATCAATGATCACCGCCGTTCTTTCGTGACACGTTCACATGCTTTATGCGTTGATGAGAGTATGTCACGCTGGTATGGGCTGGGGGGAGACTGGATTGATGTGGGGCTCCCACATTATACCGCGCTGGATCGAAAACCAGAAAACGGGTTGGAAATGAAAACCGTTTGTTGCGGAAGAAGTGGTATCATGCTAAATATTGAGCTCAATATGGGATCTGAAGCCCCTGATCAGGATTTTGATACAGAACATACTCATGGAACTGCTATTTTACTTCGATTAGTCCAGCCATGGTTTGGGTCTGGACGCCATGTCTGTGCAGATTCTTTTTTTGCATCTGTGAAAACAGTTGATGCTCTTTTGGAAAAAGGACTGCGCTTTACTTGGGTTATCAAGAATGCAACACGTCAATTTCCTATGAAGCATTTATAAGAGAAGACCTTAGAGAATCGTGGAGATTTTGTTTCAATGGTTTCGAAGGGGAACGGTTTGAATACTGATCTAATGGCGGTAATGTGGGTCGATAGGGAACGAAGGTACTTTATATCAACATGCAACACGGTGAACCCTGGAAACCCAATAATGCGACAAAGATGGAGACGACAAGGAAATGTTTCGAGGAAAGTTGAACTTGCAAAAAAAGAATCTGCACAGACATGGCGTCCAGACCCAAACCATGGCTGGACTAATCGAAGTAAAATGGCAGTTCCATGAGTATGTTCTGTATCAAAATCCTGATCAGGGGCTTCAGATCCCATATTGAGCTCAATATTTAGCATGATACCACTTCTTCCGCAACAAACGGTTTTCATTTCCAACCCGTTTTCTGGTTTTCGATCCAGCGCGGTATAATGTGGGAGCCCCACATCAATCCAGTCTCCCCCCAGTCCATACCAGCGTGACATACTCTCATCAACGCATAAAGCATGTGAACGTGTCACGAAAGAACGGCGGTGATCATTGATGGCTTTCACGAAATCAGTGACTAAATTCCAGCGAGCCGTGCCATTATCCTCTTGAGCAGCGTTACCACTGAAACAAATACAACGCCTTAGAGTTTCAAACCTATTTCGTGACATTGCTTCACCAATTACAGGCTGAGACATAAACTTGGATGCTGGTTTTGAACTCCAAAGATCTTTTCTATTGGATAACTCCAGCCTGCTTATTAAAACCATCACGCCAAAGAACCTTAAAAGCTCTCCACCACTCGTCGAAGAGGCACCATCATTTTCCAAGTTCTTGTTCGTCTTCTCCACAATAGTCTTCAGATGTCCAATGGGGAACATCCATAAAAAATAGTCAATGAGTGTCATCGTACTTGGGCAATGACGTGGTGAGATAAAATCTCTGGCTGGGCCAATAACCTTCCACGGCTGTAATTGCCTGCATCCATTGATAGGGCTACAAATTGCCTCCATGTTCCACGCACGATCATGCACAGTCACTGACTGGTCGGAAGGGGGTGTTTGTGAAACGGGATCCGCCGCCTGCAAATTTTGCAGTTGTTTTCCTTCATTCGGCTGATTGTCAACATTTTGGGCCGGTAACGGTGGTACAATTGCTGTGTCAACATTATCAGTTTGTAGACTGTTAAGGAGACCATCACCAACTTTTAAACTGCAAAGAGGAAGAGTACACTCTTTTTGGCGGTTTGGGAGGTCAAACCGAATAGTGGGAAATGTACAGTTTCGGCCGTTGACGAGTCGAATGTCAACTTTTGTCACTGTTCCAGGGACAGTTTTCGTCTTCCAAAGAGATCCAAAGTAGCGTTTGCTTTCCGACTCACAAACTACAAGGCGGGCACGACTGTGGACTTTGTTACCAATGGTATGACGAGGGTCTGTTGACGGGGCCATTGTGTACAGATTGTGTTGACGTTTGTGAAAAAATGCTCCAGCTTGGTTGCTGTGTACATGTCATGGGCGACTTTGGTTAACGCCATCAAAGAGAGGACGACGGAGGTGAGGACGAAGTGTTTTTTTTTAAAAAGTGAAAACTTTTACTTAAAATTTATGTGAGTAAAAACTGACCTCATATGAGGTCATTTGACCTCATATGAGGTCAGTTGTCAAATAGACACTAGAGATCGTGCAAACTGGCCACAACGAGTATAACAACGACACAATTTTCAAGGACTAATTACGTTTTAGTTATCCAAATTGCTAGAATCACCTCATGCAGACACCACGGCAGTGGAAGGTCCATGAGACTGGACACGTATACACTGTATACTATACAGTAGGTATGTATCTGAAGGTATCTACGGTAACTTTACCAAGGGGTGTCGAGGATCATTCGAAAACAAGATGTTTTCGTCCAAGTGTTTTCTTCAAGCACGTCTTCATCAAATCAAATCACGTTTTCTTCACAAAGACACCAACACAAGCGTATTCATCCTTGTGTTAAAACATTGACAGCAGTCCTGAAAGGACTTCTCGAAGAACGTGTAGTCCGTCGAAACTAAATACTAACAGACAGCAAGTGAAGATCTATATGTGGCTTAATGTGTTTGGCGTGTGCGTTTATGATGTTATGGTATTCGTTTCTTCTGTTCTCATTTTACTAGAATATGTTATTTTTGTTTGCTCCACTGTTCCTAAAAAATGGAATTTCCAGGACCGCAGTAAATATTCTTAGAATATTTATTTCGCTCTGGGTTACGCTGAGTGGTTGATCGACAGGTGGCAGGTGACTTGGCAGTCAGCCGCCGCCGTTGTGGCTTGTGATATATGTACAGTGGGCGCCCCACAAATGTGAACAACTTGAGAAGCAAAAGTGAAAATGGACTTTTGAGTTCGCTCCTTTTGCTTTTCAATTCGGGTAACTGACAGAAAACCGAGTGGAGTGGAAGTAGACGCTCTCGAAAAGAGAAATAAGACCTTTATGGAGATGAGATCGCTACCGCACGATACTCTGAACACAAACGCATATATTTGAAGTTTTGCCCCTCAAAGGCTGAGAAGCTGCGCAGATAAATTACTCATAGATTACTATGAAAAACCAAAACAAGTCCGCTGCAAATTTGGTTCCAGACAACCGGCCGCCGTCCTCCGTGAGCCATCAGACTAACACTACCAACTTAACCATTTGTGCCCTTCGCTTCGCCGCGTTACTCTTTGCAACCGCTTTTCGAACAGATAAAGGACGAGGTAAGCTAAACTTCTCTCCGAACCGCTCCGCACGACGCGTGGCAGCAGAGCGCTCGCATTCTAACCGCATTACTCGTTTCCTATCCTTCTCAACCGCCAAAACCCGTTCCTCCTCGGCTACTTTTGACTGCCGGGCGTTTCGCACCTTCTCTCTCTTTCCGTCGTACAAACGAAGCAAACCAAGAGCAGCGTCTGAAGTCAACACAGCGCCATATGTAGTATCCAGAAATCCCGAAGACTGAACATGGACATCCTCGACAATTTCTGCGACTGTTTTTTCGTTTTGTTCGTCCATCATTGCCACCATCTCCTCAATGCTTGCGAACCTGTACGGTTCCTCGAAGCTGTACGGCCGAGCTTGGGCAAATAGACGGCAATCATCGAAAGGATACAAACCCGTCTTCGAGAAGGCAGCGGCTATGTTCTTGGGCGTAACACTTGTGCGGTAGGCTTTGCAAATAACTTGCGAGACATCGAACTCGTCCAAAGGTTTCCGAGCCCTTCGAGATGAGCGGTAGACTTTTTCCAGGAGTTGCCGGTAATGGTATTTGAGTGAAGGGAAAACGGCCACATCTAGAGGTTGTGTGGTACCACTGGTGTGCGCCGGAAGTGCGTAAGCAATAATTCCATACTTTGCCATCAATTCCAGAATCGGAATATCGAGGTGGCTACGATACCCGTCGTATATCAGGAGAATCTTCTTACCATCCTTCCTCTTTTCCTCGGTGTCCTTAACCAGCTGCTCGGCCCACTTAAAGAAGTTGGACTTGTCAACCGAAGCAATATCTCTCCGCGCGGTAACGAGGGACCCATGCGGAAGCAGTTCACTAATACACTGACCGACTTCATTTCCACCATTTCTTGTGATACGGCGCGTGCGAATGCGTGTGCCTTGGTAGACGAACATCGGCCGACCTTGCGTTCCGTCCGCGAAGACGCTTGTAAGAAGCGTTATGCGATTGACATTTTCAAACCGCGGGTTTGTAACCTGTGGCACGACTCCCTTCTCGGCCAGTACCTTCTTCTGGTTCCCATACTTCGTGTCTGTTGCAGGGGAAAAGCCAGTTTCGTCTACATTAAGGATGTTCTGAGGTGGAATGCTATGCGCGCCGATGACGGTTTTGATTTTGGTCATGTGTGCTACGAGAACTTTGGCATTTGTTGCGAGGTAGCGCTTTGAGTCCTGTCGCGATGGTTTCCTGAAGGTTATGCGGTCACTGTGTCTTGATTCGAAAAGCTCACAAAAGCGTCTGCCAGGCCTTCCGTCTTTGAATCGAATGGAATCCTTCCGCCAGGGTGGGAAAGTTGCCACGATTGCTTCTACAACATCAATCAGGTCGGTGCGGGATATCGGACGTCCACGCTGTGCATAGTGAAGGAGAAGTTCGACCACTTCGTTCTCTTCAATTGTGGTTAGGGTGGTTCTGGATTCGGTTCGCTGTGGAGTTTCCCCAGTTCGTCGGTGGTAGTGGTGGTGAAGTGTTGATGGTGATAGGTGGCTTTCGGCGGCCGCTTTGCGAAAAGAGTACCCGGACTCTACAAGCTGGATGCCATTTTGAATGTAGCGTTCAATTCGGTGACTACCGAGGCGATAGTATGGATTACGGCAGGCTGGTGGCATTTTGTTGTGTTGTTGATTGTGATGAGAAGAGAGAAAGATGTAGTTCAAGTTTGAAAGCTGGGAGGTGGGTTAAATAGTCTACTGGGTTTGTGGGGAGTGTTATGCTGAGTTTTGCTGGCTGGTGCGGAGATTGAGATTTGGCTACACACACAGCGATGATTGGGTTGGTTCGTTGTACTGGATGCGGTTACGCAAAGTGTTGTGTCCGCATTGTTCACGGGATGCATAGGGTTTCGGTTCTGAGGCTGAGCTGGGAGAAATAAGAAAGAGTGGTGCAGGGCGAGTCACCAAGGCGCTTGGTTTTGCGTTTTCGCAGTTTTGCACCTCACAAGCCCTCGGCTTGCGCCTCAATGATGTGCAGAATGTATCGCAAAGGTCATCACCGTGCTACGGATTCATCTTGGTCGTCTTGGAGTGGACATTGCGAGCGTTTTGAGCTGGTTTATGTCTTTTTCGGTAATTTGTTTGTAAAACTTAGGGGTTTTGAACACGAGGTACCTGTCCAGAACTTGAGGGACACTAACAGTATCCCTGGTTCACTCGCCCTGATCTACCGACGGCTTGGATGTTGCCGATCGTCTACGCCCTACTGCGATTTTCTTTGACTGCGAATCACAATCGCGTCTGCTCTGATGATGTTCTTCAAAATAACCCGCCCTCCACACCCAATAGGAGTAGGAAAGACCTTCTGGGTCACAAGTAACTCAGGAGCAGTGAAAACATTATGTGTCTCACTGAACGGAATGGCCTCTGGCCATTGATGTAGCAGAGCATATGGTTCTGCCGCTCTGTGTCTCCTACACTTCCAAAAAATAAAGATCTACTGTAGAAGCCTAACGCGGAAATAAATAAAAAGGTTTATCCATGTTGAAAGATACATAAACTTTGTATTGCTACGTGGTTACTCTCACCCCTGGTGCTCAGCATGTGCACTGATGATGGTGAACACTGAGTTAACACGTTTCTAGTCTGTTGAACTAGTTTCAATGTGTTAAAGACCAAAGCGAACCGCTGTTGCGAGCAACCTTTCCTCTGTCTTTGTTCCATATCTCGCTGCAAATGTTGTAAACACTAAGCCCTCGGTCATCGATGGCACATGCATTCCGCGTCGATAACGGGGGCTGTTCACGTGCATAATGTCCGCTTTGCATTGCACTATCTCGCAATAGTTCATCATCATCATTGGAGTATTCTGATATTGAACGATATGTCCTGGCGTGGCGCAACTGTTGTTTTCATCACAAAGTACACGAGCAACTCGGTGCGTATCGTATATCAGTTCGTGTGACTCAAAGTGGGCAAGCGAGTGCACAGCAATACATACATCATCTGACACGGGCGAAGCTTCCGGAGAAATATCCGGAGTCGCATCGGGAGACACATTCGGAGAAACACTTGAACTAGGAACTGAACTCTGGCCGCCTGATCCCATCTCCAATCCATCGGCAAGAACTTCTGGGGTTGATTCAGCAACGGCTTGGTTTTCCGGAGAAGGTTTAGGAATACCCTCTGTACTGAGTTCTGGGGATGGTATTGCCGACATTGCATTGCTCTTGATTGCTCCAGACATGCTCTTAGCTCTCAGAAGTGCGAGTTGTGAGTCAGAGACGCAAATGCTCAGGCCCGACTCCTCTTCGTAGAAACAGGACTCTGCCCAGTACGCACACTCATTCAGATCAGTGCAAAGCATATCGAACATATCGTCTTTCAAACAGGTACATAGAGCATCACTTGTAGTGCACGGTGTGAAGCTTCCGTCTTCTTGCATACCATAACAACTACGAGGTTCCCTGCAATCCGCAGACGAGTAACACAAGTCGAAGTTGAATCCTTGGTATGCAGTGTCCGAAGTGCACCAGCCGGATTCAATTGAGAAGCTAGAGCACACTTCTCCAGCTAAACAAACTGCGTCGTTCGCACAGCTTCCATCGAACTCAGATTCGAAATCGTAGTCACAAAAACACTCCTTTCCGGTGACGGAATTGCAATCGGCATACCACCCATCGCTGTCCAACATGTAACACTTGAGCGGCCCCTGACAGTCAAGGCTGGTTGTGCAGACGTCCAATGCTAGTCCGTTAGAACCAGGTGTTTCCACTAAAAGAGTCTCACTATCTGTTTCATACATGAAACTATTGCTCATACAGAAATAAACGCCGGGAAGGAGGTTCTGACTGCAGTGCTCACCGGAACTGCAATCGCTATCTTCAGAGCATATTGGATTATTTTCGAGACATCTGCATTCGTTGTAGAAACTGGAGTCACATGTTCCTAAGGTTTCGAAATAATCATAACCGTAACAGAATCTCCAACCTTGACAATCAAAGTCCGTTTCACAGGCATCGAAGTTCAGACCTTGTCGATGGGAGACGGTTTTGTTTTTCGGCATCTTAATCTTTGTATACGCTTCCTTGGCTTTAGGATTGAGTTCACGAAGACCTCTCTTAACAGGTCTCTTCTCACTGCTTTTGGCATTGATAATTGATTTGGGATTCAACGACTCTGAGGCTGGGAAGTACAATGACATATAGAAAGCAAAAGCAAGAGAGAGAAATGTCAGGCGGTGCATTATTCCACAGCCACCGTCTTATCGACGATGGTTCAGAGTCAAGATGAGGGAAAGAAGCATCTGAGAAAGATTGTTCAACAACTCTCTTAAATATGGCTTCGGTGACAGTTCAAGAGTATGGAATTAACGGACTTGTTAATTCCACCACAGAGGGTGGCCCCGCACTTAGACATTTTGGTGAGGTCTATAATGTTCTCGCTAGTTTTCGTCTTTGGACAAAAGATGGCGACAACAAATATGAAGAAAGAACCATCAGGCGACGGGCAATGTACACCGAAACGAATACTAAATTCTGCTTAGATATGGGTCTCTGAAACAAATCTGCAATAGTCTGTTGCATTCCTTTCCCAACGGCCATATTTGCTTGCAGAAGTGGACCACAGTTTTAGAGATTTGTTTCGAGATAAGGATCTCATAATTCCCCTTCCTTTCCTTGCCTTGGTGTGTTGCAATGCTGACTGCGGGCCACCCGGTTGTAGTATAACGTTTGCATTTACAAATGCAGTGTCAGCGAGCTGAAGATCGAAGACACTATCTGAACATAAAATTATGTAATTAGAAAGGTTTGTAATTCTAACCAAAACTATTCCAGTTGGAAGTCGCTATGAGTTGAATAGTTAAAACGAATAATTCCCAGGGCCACAGCTATTTTGGATTTCTTTCCTGCCATACAGCACTTCATCGTACAAAAAAAATCATAGCGTATATCTATGCGAGAAAAGCTTCCACATGTGTTTTATTTTAATATGTGTGTTCAGTTCTAATTTCTTCGACCAGTTTCATTCCATTCGTCATTGTCGAGTATACCCAGTGGATCGCTGCGTCTTCTTCCAACCCTTTCAGCTTCTCTTCTGCGTCGTCTATCTCGGCCTCGAGTTCCTACTCTATTCCACTCTTCATCATTAAGTATCCCTAAAGGATCGCTTTCTCTTCTCCTAGCCCCATCATTTTCTCCCCCGCGGGCTGCACCGTGCCTCCTTCTGTTTCGTCCATCAATAGCAAATGCACCCATTGGATCTTCCCGTCTCCTTCCTCTTCTACGGAGTTCTCTCCTATGTTGTCGATCGTCTCCTGCTTGGTTTTCTACAAGACGTAGACTGCGTGGGGCTGGAGGTCTTTCTGCTGCGACCACTACAGTAACGAAAACTGCGTCACGTAAAACCATTATTGCAATACCTGCCCTTGCACACGGTTCATTGTCTCTGACACTTACTCTAAAAAGTACGCCACTTAAATCGAGTCCATGAACACTGGCAGCTTCCAAAGTAACACGTAAAACTTGAGGAGCAACCACTCTGGGAAACTGACATCTCACTAGAATAGAAGAGGCCCTTTTCCGCCTTTCAGTGATGTCCGGAAGCATTGTGTTCATTTGCAGTTGGTGTATCGCAGAGTTTTCTGCATCGCGATGAAGCCTACGACTCCAGCGAAGGGCAGGAAGTTGGTTACCAGATGAGGCACGTGCTTCATTTAGATGATCGAGGGCTGAAATAGACGCGTCACTGTCACACCTATGAGGGAATGGAGGCGAAACTGCAAAAGGGAAAGAGCGAGATTGACGTTGCGTATGTTCCGTGAAGGCGATGTACAACTGCACTCCTTCACGATACAGCCTGTCGTCGACTGGAGGGTTCCTGCATGGGCTCTGCTGGGAGCTGGAGTTCATCTTGGGGGAGCTACTGGAAAAAACTTGTGGACGTTCGTGTTCATTAGGTGCAGGTGGAAGCCACAGTTTTAATAGCATGGATCTTGAAGTGGATATGGGCGAATACTTGGTTTCTGCTTTGCTCTAAAGTTATATGAATGAGGGGACACTGAAGAAGGATTGGAGCATATATGTCTTTATATTAGTGGAGTGGAATTCAGCAACTGATATATGAGAAGAAAATACAAAATCAGCGGTATTGATGAAGCTTAATTTCTTTCGTAATTGATGAAGCACTATTTTTTCAATAGTATGAAAATTACTGATGAAGTTCGATCTCTTTCGTAATTGATGAAGCACTATTTATTTCAATAGTACAGTATGAAAATTACTGCGCAATTATGGTTCACAACGTGGCCACGTGTAGAGAGGAGCACAAGAGTGAGCAGCCAATGAGCCGAAGACACGAATCGTCCGTGTCACGGCGCACAGAAGTCCAGCACGCATCCCCGGTTAGCGGCTGGACGCCATGAG
Source organism: Gracilaria gracilis (assembly GCA_030374805.1). NCBI lineage: Eukaryota > Rhodophyta > Florideophyceae > Gracilariales > Gracilariaceae > Gracilaria > Gracilaria gracilis. Next base: position 148,989 of record JARGSG010000033.1, on the reverse strand, counting down.
AGTGGCACACACGGCGCAGTTGCGGGCGGTGCGTATGAATATGGCGTGTGCGCATGAAACGAATCTTTGGCGCATGGCATGGCACCGCCATCGCGCCAGCGCCCGGATACGAACTGCCCCATGCGGCGGCCCGGTGCGCTACCGCCATTTCTTCCATTCGTCACCGCTGACGCCGACCGACCCGACTAGCGAGCCCGCGGCGTTGGAATGCGCATGGTTGGCCTCATTCGGCCACAGAGCACCTCCACTTACTGGTGCTCTCATTCGCTAGAGGAGACTCACCAGCATATAACTTTACAACCGTAAGGTATCGCACGCCCTCTGTGTCACATCACGTGGAGACCTTCATTTCTGCTCGTCATGGACGCCCTTCATGGACCGAATATGTAAGTTACGCGGACCCTATTCCTTTACTTAATCGTCTGGTAGCCCATTCGAAGCTTGTCTCTAGTGGCGGCGTCGTTCTAGTCTGCCACATTGCCGTGTCCGTTTCCGGCTGCATCTGCCATTACACTCACAGCTGTCGAAATTCACATCAACCGCATCCATGGTCCTCCGTGCTTGCTCCACTCCATCTCACCTCCCTCGTCATCATCTCTATCATTGATGACTTCAAAGAAAACGACAGTACCCCAGCATGTGGAACTAGTCCACAGTTGTCTCGAGCCGCCGCCCCTGGCTGCTCTCGAGCCCTTCGCGTTGCCCGTTGCATGGTAGAAGTACACCCTGGCCCAGCAGTTGCTGAAGCGTTTCCAGTTCGTGTTCATGGTAGATACTGACGCCATGTTCATGCGACCGGACATTGAATGGCATGCCGCCACCACACTCATGTAACGTCGCAATCACTCTCTGCTCCTCTGGGACGACCTCAGCGGTCCAAACTCCATGCTGCCTCAACGACGCACGCACTACAGTCCGCCTCCCAGCTCCCGAAGACAAACAAGTTCATCCCACTAAAGTACGAGAACAGAGCGTTTCTGTACCTTCTGAACCACTGGCCGCGGTGCTTTGGCGTGCGTCGAATTGACGCGTGGATGGCGCCCATCTACAAACAATACCATCACAGACGACGGTTCGTTTCCACCGTTCCACGCTGCTGGATCAATCGACACCCCAAACGTGCCTGCTGTTTGGCCGAATTCTGCGACGCCGATGCGGGCTTCGATGACGAGGAGGACGCGTTTATCATTCACGCGGCCGGTGGAGATGTGCAGTGGAAGAGGGAAACTCTGCGAGGCCTGTTCGAAATGGATGGGGCCTGAATGTGAGAGGAAGGTGTGTTTGCCGACGCCGAAGATGACGTGGATAAGCAGTGGCCGCCGGCGTGATGTCTGTTGGCAAACGTGACGTATGAGCATATATAACTTTACGTGTGAGGGCAAACAAAATGCATCGCAGTGCACCGAATGTATCATACGTGGCCGCAAATATTCGAGGCTCGGCTTTGTCGGGAAACTACAAACGATCGATCAGATATCAGAAGATATCCATTTAAAGATAATAACGATCCACGATATGTGTTGTTCTTCATGCGTGGAAGAACATGCACATAATGAAGTGTATCAACCTCCTGTAGCCACAAAATTTACATTCAGAACTTTCCTCCACGAGGGCTTAACTTTCTTTAACCTACCCAGCGGTCCCAAACTTCATACACCGAACAAGCTACTCTCAAAATTTCTTCGTGATAGTATTCATTTTCTGTGCAAACAGCATCACATTTTTGAAAAACATCATTCCACTCTCCTCTTCTCAATTATAAATCTACGTCGATTCCACTGAACGCATGGATCCCCAAATCGAAAAAGGAGAACGACTTCACATCTCCCCCGTCTTTTATTCTCCATTTTTCCACTTAAAAGGGCTTCAGCGCTTTCATTTTGTTCTCATTTGAAGCCAAGGCAACGATTCACTCAATACCATTCGCTAATCCACCATGTCAACCACTCCTCTAATCGAAAATATTGATGACGTCTTTGATAGTCGCCTTGGAAAGAAACTGGCCCTCATTGAGGAACTTCGTTTGCATCTCGGAAGCGAAGGAATTCAATGTCCTGGTGTACTTGTCGTCGGTGCCCAATCCGCTGGCAAGTCTTCTGTCCTTGAAAGGCTTACCTCTATTCGCTTCCCTCGCGCTCAAAACACTTGTACAAGGGTGCCTACCATCGTGCAACTCCATACGAATCCTCAAGTCGAAGCTGCAACTGCTTTGGTTTCCAAGAAGGCCGATTTTTCGGTTGCAAAGGAATGTCAAGATATGAAGGCTTTGGAGGATGCTATTCTGGAGTTTTCTTCAACTATTACGGAGAAAAGCGCCCCGATCTCTGATTCCCCGATTCATATTCGCTACACTAGGAAGAAGGGGCCTGTGATGACCTTGATCGATTTGCCTGGTATCACCCACGTTGACGTGGATGGTCATGAAGATTTTGATATCCATGAGGTCACATCGTCCATGGTACACAAGTACGTCAAGAATGAGAACATGGTTGTCTTGGTGGTCATTCCTGCGAACGATGATTTTGGAAACGCCGAGGCGTTACGAATCGCACAACTTTACGACAAGGAAGGGAAACGGACTATCGGTGTGGTGTCCAAGTGCGATCTCGTCCCACATAATTCTGACATTTTGCACAAGATTCGCATGAGTCGTCAAAGTGACGTCAAACTTGCACTAGGCTTTATCGCTGTTCGAAACAAAGACATTGGGGAGGAGGACCACGACATTGAGAAGATCGAGTCCAAACTCTTCGCTACACACCAGTTGCTTCGACACCTAGCCCAAGAGCAACGTGGATATACCGCTTTGACGAGGAGAATTGTTGACTTGCAGAGTCAGCGAGTGGATGAATTCATTCCTGATGCAAAACGTTTGGTTCAACAACGGATTAAGGCATTGCAGGTAGAGCGTAAGACTTTTGGGAGCTCCCCGAGTACGATGACCGAAAAGCGTATGATCTTGACAGGACTGCTTTGTGAAGTGCAGGAACAGATCGGCAGCCTCATTCGAGCTGAGAACGCCCCGGAAAAGAGCCTAAACATATCATCGAGGTCGAATGAATTTTGCGAGACGTTTGCCAAGGAAATCCAAAACGAGTTGCCGGATGTGTTGAGTGTCGACTATGGGGAGGAGTTATTGGAACATGTGCGAGAGGCAAGCGGGTATGGACTACCGAACTTCGTAAGCGATTCAGTGTTTCGTCGCCAAGTAAGGAGCATATTGTTCGACACGTTGGTCCAAGATCAAACGGAGATGTTGATTAGTGAGATAGAAGGGTACATGACTGATGTATACAGCAAAATAGTTATGGGAACAGAAGTATGCCGTAAGTTTGAGAAGCTGGGTTTAAGGGTGTCTGAAGAAGTATCTCGCCTGATCGAAGAAGCTGCGGAGAGATCTCGCCAGGCAACTGATGGTTTAATTTCAAGCGAGCTAAGCCAAATCTTTACCTTAAATCCCTCTTACATGGAAAAGATTATGGAAGTCGACAGTGCTATTGTTGCAAAGATGCGATCGTCAGGGGATAGAATTGATACGAAACTGGCAGAAACCGTTGAATCTTTTACTGCTTCGTCCAACAAGGAGTCTCAGAAATCCAAGGTCTCCGTCGGAATGTATGGCGTAGATCAGCAGTTCATGGATAGGTGGGGGGAGTTGATGAGTATTTTCAGCAGTTCGCGTGACGAGACCGTGAAGCAGGGAGTTTTTGAACTGCAGATCTCTCTTAAATGTTACATTGATGTCATGCTGAACCGTTTGTTTGACATAATTCCAATGGTCGTGCGAGATAAGCTCATTTATCGCGTATATGAAGTATTCCACCGCAGGGTTCAGGAAGCCTTTGAAGCTGATGACGTTTTAGACGTTGTATTGCAAGAGAAACAAGCTGTGAAGGAGAAGCGAAGAGCTGTAGAAAATCGTTTGCAAGGGATGAAGACTGCACTAAGAAGGCTTAGAGAACTTTAGGGCATCGATAGGGTAGACTACCGGGTCATGACGAATATGCATTCGTAAAGGTTTACAACATACATTTCATTTCTGAAGCAGAGAGTTCGTCGGCGATGTGACGACTGGGATGCAGCGGTGTTTTTATGCGAAGGCCTTCTATTTACGTAGTAGAATACACAACTGGTCCTTTGAAACGTATGAATTATTGATACGAAGAGCTTCTTCATCATCGGTACATAGTCTTGGTCATATATTTGCTCTAGTCTTAACACCGCCCTCTCTCATACTTTGCTTCTTTTGCTAGGTTTTGTAAGATTAATATATACCAAAGCAGAGGATTACCCTTGTAAGGTAAGTAAGGAAGATTTGTAGACAACTCCCAGCGCTATGGAGACTTCCGTAATCTGGTACAGTTTCAAGCATTTCGAAGAATGGCAGAAGTAGTTTTACTGGAGCATTTTGTTGTGGCGATCAAGTGCAAGATGAGGTACGAAACCAGTTTCTTTGTCAGAGGGAGTTTTGATCAGTTGGCGGAACGTCGTCCCGCCATGAACCAAATAATATCATGGTAGTACTAAGGGTACAGGGGTACGGGACTTCAAGAAAACCGAGCTTCAACTGCTGGCTGTTTGCCTGCCGATTAGCGCAGGTCGAGCTACACTACCAAAGAGAGGTTTTTTTTGTCTATTCGTAGTAATCTGTTCATTTCATTTACCACTGTCGTGTTGCTCTTTGCCGGTTCTTAGATATCGAAAATGTAAGAGGCAGAGGGCGAGCAAACCCCTAGGAGCTCCGCAAAACGAATACTATCGGATCGTGATGGCACCAGCGGCTGTGGAATGGACCGTGAGATGCACATCAGTGAGAGAGCTGTCAAAGGCCCGTGTTCAAGATCTGCACCCCGCCCATTTTCGCTTCCAATGAAATCTGTTCTTCGTTCCTTCAAACTCAATAGAGAATCTGATACGTCAAAACCTACATAAGCCACGGACTGTTGATTCAGTCTTTCCCTTCTCCAAACCTTCTACATGGTAATGTGCATGGAATTGTCCAGTTCTGTGTGTTGGACTGGTAATTTGTTTCTGGAGTACTCTACTCCCAATCATATCGAATGCGGGTGGTTTTCCTTAACTCAATGAGGGCTGAATCCAATGTATGTATCAAGGATGCGTAATCAGGTTTCTCTGCGAAAGAGAGCTTCCAAACTTTTGTTGCAAACTCTGGCAACCCGCGAGTTCCGGAACAGAGAGATATGATAGATGTTTCTTTCTTCATACGCCCCGTTTCATCGACATCCAGACGTTTCCATGGGAGAGTTCCTTTCACGAGATACACTAACACGTATGTCAACGACTTAAGGTCATCTCTTCGAGATTGAACTCTTTTCGCATGCGCTCGAGGTGGAGCAAACAAATGTGTGCCGTAGAAACTTGAATTCGAATCGTTTATATGTCGTGAGCCATCGACGAGATAGTTGTGAGCGCAACCAAAGTCTACTAAATGAAATTTGGTCAACCGGTTGCTTTCCTTGAGCAGCATGATGTTGGACGGCTTCACATCACCGTGTAGGACACCTCTTGAATGAATGTAGTGCAACATACGAGTGATGTTACTTCCAATCTTCAGCACAGTTGACATAGAAAACGAACCTCCATTTCTTTGCCTCAAGTCTTCAAGTGAGGCTTCGAATCGGTTCATAACCATCACGCTGTATCCCCTGTGCGTGGAGTAGTAGTATATTCGAGGAAGAAAGTACTTGTCGGACTTGGTGCATCCCAAACGACTATAGGCTCGGTACTCGCGACGCAAAGATCGAGGTCCACGGCTAGCTTTGACGGCGTACCTGCGGCCATCCATATCTTGGGCGGCGTAGACAACGCCCTCCCCACCGTCATCAATCTTGGAGCGAATGCGGTATTTGTCGTTGATTGATTCGTTAGCACGGAGGCCCATGGCAAACGATGGCGAGATTGTGCTCAAGGATAGTGTTCGAAGGCCACGTCAACAGCCGATGTGAAAGGCGTGAAGCTGTTGATTGAGAGAAGGCTTATAGTTGAACGTTGGTATAGTGACTTTGAGGCTGGAAGCAAATGGACGGTGGTCAGCGCCCCAAATATGATACGACTCGTACTCTATGTACGATCCAGGTTATCGAATGTTCATTCATTCAATGTTCAAGTTTTGAGAACAATAGGGAAGGGCAGATCAAAGCTGCCATAAACTGCAGTTCAAATCAATGGCGGCCTAAGTTCAGCCCGACGGCTGCAAGTGACATCTTGACGAGATGTTGGCCTTTATAGACCCAAACTCCCATGTTACGAAAATAGATACGAACGAAAAGACCTTATATGTTTCAAAAGCTGCCACTATCCTGTTCGGATGACCAACCAAATGCACCTTGTTCCACGTTGCTGACATTGAGCTCACCATTCTATAACAGTCCAGGATGCCATGTGAACAGTGGAAGGCAGCGACCAGACGCCAAGTCTCTGATTCAAACAAAAGTTCAGACCTCGTTATGAAAAAGTTTGTACAACGCTCTTGTGAATCCAAAATATATAGTTTACGGGAAGAAAACTCCCACGACAAGACGACGCTAATCTTGCTGGAATATACCATGTTACAACCATGTTGGTATGATACCCACAGAGCGAGCAAGTATCAGTGCTCAAAGTGGATCTTGGAGAGCACGGTATACGAAGGGGGCACTTTACATTTTCTAAGATGAGACCTAGAAGTAGACCCTCTGGGTCGATATCAAAGATTGAAGGTTGGGGTTCCACCGAAGAAAAGGATCTCGAAAGGGATGGAGGCAATTAACTTTGCCAAACTGAATTATCTTCACTGGAAGTGGAATGCAGTGGTTTTAGTCGGGTAACCTTTACCGTTGGTAGGTCGCGAGACTAATAATGACAAAAAGTGTGATCGGACTTCCGTCAAACGCAGATCGCCAGAAACGTCTAGACACTCGTCGCCCCAAGCTCGTGAGGAAAGTGTTGAGCGCTTCGCCTCCCTTTCCGGAGAAACTGCTGCTCGGGGCGCCCCATCCATGCGTAACTTTACAGTGGACGTACAGCTTCAACACGCACAGTTCTTACATGTGTACGCCGTACACATGTAAGAACTGTGCGGGTCGAAGCTGCACGTTGCTGCCACGTACGCCAAAAAATGGAACGTGTGCTGCCAACTTCGTAGAATTGCCGAGGCAGGCCAACAAGTTCGGGTACCAACGGTAAACTCCGTCGTACCTTCGCAGGTCCTTTGGCCATACTCGACCTTGCCATTGCGCATCGCATCAGCGTAGAAAATTGAGTCGGTCATCACACAACGTGATACTCATACAGCATAGGGTTTTGAATGTGATCGCGATACGAGGGCAGCGCCGACCTTAAAAAGGAGGCCAACTCCGGTTGAAGCGGTAGAGCACTTCATTCTGAAGGGCCCATTCGTTTTCGTCAACCAACGCTCAACATGCCTTCACTCACAATCGGAGTCAGTCACGTCGCAATAACGGTTGGAACCCTCTCCAAAACCGTGCAGTTCTTCGAAGCGCTTGGCTTCAAGAAGGTCGGTGGTCACCCCGATTATCCGTCTGTGTTCGTGTCGGACGGAAGCACAATCATAACGATCTGGCAGTCGAAGTCAAGCGACCCTTCGCCGTTCGACCGCACGAAGAATGTGGGCTTGCACCATCTGGCGATAAAGTGCCCCTGTATGGACACTCTGAATCAGGTTTACGAGAAGGTCAAGGGGATGGAAGGGACCCGCATCGAATTTGCGCCGCAGAAGATGTCGGACTTGCCTTTCACGCACTTCATGTGCTACGAGCCGTGTGGTGTTCGCATAGAATTCACCTACCATCCGCCCGCGGAATGAGTGGCGCCAGCGCATGATCACGAGCCCTCACACCTCTCTATTTTAAAATATTTTCAAAAACAATACAATAATAATTGAACTTTGAATTGTGCGGAATTCTGCCTTGCCAAAAAGCTGTACACGTAAAAGTATGTGTAAACCTCGTCATTGGGGCCACGTACACCACGTCGGGCTCCCCAGCCCAGGGTGCTCCACATAGATCCACTTACACCAACTGACTATAACCATGAATAGCATTTACAGGGCCACCGATCAGGACGCTTTGAGAGTGCGAAGCGACAAACATCTGTGAAACAGGCCGACGGGTTTCTTACGTATCCCAAGCTGGCACCCTTCTTGCACCACCCGTTGTAGGTTCTTAGAGCATAACCGCTAACTCGGCAATTTCCGCACACCTGAGATGGATTGTAACTCTTGTCAAAGTTAGAACTGTCCCTGCAGCACTGCCCGCATTTTTGTTTGAAGTTTCTGCCCTCGCTTCCAACTTGTCCCAGAAAGTCTCCAAGCATAATTGCGGGTGCCACTGGCACTGTAGGCTTTATCTTCATCACGTCTGGCCCAATTGGCGCAATTCCAAGAGGTTTTAGCAACGGAGCTCCTAATCCGAGCTGTGAGAGGTTCTGTCCAATTTGTTCAGAATGCAGCGGTGCTACGTTTTCACCAAATATGGTGCCGGGTCTTCCATGCTTGTCTGCAACTCCTTCGCTGGCAAGCACTGGGTCGGGTACTGCTGGTCTCGGTCGTTTCGCGTTCGCTGGTTTGAGTTGCTTATCATTTCTGCCGTCCACCGTCGAGGACATGAAATGGACCTCAACATGACTGCCAGGGAGATGATGTTGTAGCCCTGATTCAGATACTGAGACGCCCTCATTGCCTTCCAGACTGGGGTGTAAAACGTTACCTTCATTGTCAGAATGGGGCGGAGGTCGGGTATGCTCATTTGCCGGCTGTCGAAGCCTCCATCTGATCGTATCCGTTGTTTGAGGTGACTCAACAGTTTCTGCCATGCCGGACACGGATCGTGCACTCCGGACGGCTGTGCTCGTAGTGTGAAACGAAGACGCGGATGGCCGCACATGCATGGGCGGCACCATACTTTCACAAATTGAATTTAAATGGAGAAGGTGAGCAACAAAACTGACCAACAGAAACTTCATGGTACTTCTTTTCGCCACGGGGAGCATATGGCTGCTCGGAAAGAACTGGAACCTTAGTCGGTAACAAATGAACTAAGCCGCAGTTTAACGAAAGAGAGTTGTCAGTATACCAACACCGTGCCATGCTCTTGGAACGAAAAGAAATCTCTCTCTTTGCCTCATCCTTTTAAAGTGTACCGTTGGTAGAAGATAAGGATCATTGCTGTTGACCTTCGCACTGGCAGTCGCATCATATCTCTACTACCGCCTTCGTTGCCAATGATACAAAATGGCTGCTACGCCCCTAAAATTGCAATACGAATGGAAACTCATTCGTATTCACGAATTATGAAAGGTACGTAATGTAATCAAATTAAGTCTTCCCTACACGACTTCGTTCATGATTCCATCTCGTTTTACGACTCGTTGTCCATGGTTCCGTGGTGGTTCAGAAAATTCCCCTTTCTCAGAGAGTGTTTAAACGATTATGCTACCGTTGCAGAACCGTTCTTATTTTCGACGAAGGTTGCAAGTGCCCAGAAAAGAGTTGTATTGCCTGCAATGCGATGAAGGGAGGACTCATGTACGAATGTGTTCTGTATACTAGTGAGATCGCAGTTCTCTAAAACGCCCATTTACATTCACATAAGACATTGTCCGATCCGTTAAATGAGTTGTCCGAAAACGTTTTGCTACCCGGTATCAAAACAAATTGCAGTAGCAACAATAGGCAGCAAAAATGAAGCATGAATTTGTGTTTATCTCAGGAGGGGCGAATATAATGCTTGCATACAGATTGCTCCACAGATCAAGACCAACTTACGCATCATAGTAACCATCGATAACATCTGCATCTCCACCGATAGGGGTGTCTGGAAAGAGCATAGTTGCAGACGTCCATGAAGCAGTCAGACGGGTTCTCCCGGTAACCTAAACTGACCCCCTTTCTACACCCTCTGTAATGAACTAGAGTATCCAAACGCACCCTGCAATTACCGCAAGCCATGGCAGGGCTGAAAAGCCTACTGAATTTTGCCCCGTTTCTGCAACATTGCTCACATTTTCGTTTGAACCGTCCGTTTTCCTTTCCGACATGTCCAAGAAAAGTGTTAGTCAGTTGCGAGGGACGCGGTACAAGATTGATCGAAGGCAACGGCGTCATCGATGGCGACGGCGACTTTGAAGGCGACGATGACGGTATAAAATATACGCCTTCTGCCTTCTCATGAGTTTCCCCTGAGAACATTGGGTTGATGGATGGTGGAAGCAACTGCAAGCTGTGGCCCTCCCCCGAATCCGGCTGATCAATAGCCCCATTCTCTGTCTCAAAGGGTGTGCCCTTGTCTCCTTCAAACCACAGAGCCTTCGGGAGGGCCGTGTGAACTTGTTTCATGGACTGGAGAACACTGCTTTCAGGAGCAAGGGGAACTGGCATTTGGATGTACTTGTGTGCCGGCAGCCCAGTGTCCCACTTGAACGAGTTCGGTGTTTGACTTAATACTCCTGGTTGTGTTACCTCTGAGATCATACTCTCTATGCGAACGACCGAACTCGTCGTCTGATCAAGACGCGGAGGTATCTTTGAATGCGTTGGTTTGAGCGTGCTTCCATTGACGTAAACGAAAGACAAGATCTGTACAACGAAGCTGCCGAAAATAAACTTCATCGTATATCGTTTCCCAGGGGCACGCATATTAGCCTTTGCGAAGCGCGTTCCAGCCATCTCAGTTTCAGTCAGGTACGCTCAACCTTGTTGAACGAGAAGGCTTTTGGATAGAGCGTCGGTTCTTGAGCTTGACGAGAAGTTCGTTTGTTTGCTTTTGTAGAGGTCTTCACTTTTGGCAATGTTGAGTGAACACTCGAAGAAGATACAAATTACGCCCTGAAATCCCCGATACAGAATTGCCCATTGTGCGTTATTTTCATGACACGTCTTCATCACAGGGATCATGCTATGCTGGCAGTTCTCCAGCATGTGACTTCGGTTGGAAGCTTAGGAAGCTAATGTTGTATTGCACGTCATGAAAATGAATTGAGATGAATTGTTTCGTCGGGACTTGTTGCCTGGTTCTCAGGGAAAATATCGTTTCCCTGGAGTGAGAGAAAATGTCGATATTTTCCCTTCAGAGATTGTGTCAAAATGAAGTTTTCATGCTTGGATATCAGGATATCAGCCAGACCATACTGTATAGCCAAATACATTATCCCTGGGGTGCAGGGTCGTGGTGAGAGTTCCACCGTGATAACTTACGTGAAACGACCCTCATGCATCACTCACATTTTCAATTTCTTTCGATATTTTTTCTCATATCGAAAGAAAGTGACGTGGTCGTCCTGATATATATATGGAAAATATATACCAGGGAAGCGCGGGAGAAAGCACAATTGCAGTTATGTTAGGAGAACACAGGATTCTTTGAATAAGTCTCAGAAAGGAAGCAAGTATCCCATTTCCTTTGCAGCATGATGAGATTTTTACACGTCGGGAATAAGTGATATTACTCAGTTCTCGATAAAATAGTTTTGCTCTCACAAGTCAAGTAGGATTAGACTAAAGGAGGGGTTCACCAATATTAGTACACGTTGCCAATAGTTGAACGGCTAAAATGTACACAAAAGCAACGATTTTGGCACTATTTCCTCTACTTTTTCAAATTGTTGCACTCAATTCTAAAATATCTCTGTACCTGCTGGATCAATTTAAAAACAAATCTCTTCTTTCGCTCTGCCGCTGTTCAAACCATAAATGGCGCGCATTTTCCAAGAATTCAAATGAGCGGCGGTGCAAATACCTGCAAATTCGTACATGACCGTTATGTCCCTCTTCGCAATCAGTGTCAATGGTCATGCCTCAGCTCAAGTGCAATGGAAACCCACGCTCAGCAGACTCGCGAACAAGTCATTGTAAAAGCTATGGCCGCATTAGACAGTGGCCAACCGTACCGCACTGTAGTCAAGACGTTTGGCATTGCAATATCTACACTCCATTACTGCTGAAACAGATTCAAAAACGCGCAGCCTGGACGTCGTCGAGGCTTAACCGATGAAGAAAAACAAACCATAATCAAACTTTTACTGCGTTACGCGCATCCCGGCACCCTTTTGAACTCCCATCATTTGTGCGAAGCTATTACTATTGTTTAGCGAAACATGGATGATGCGCGCAGAAACACACTGCCCTTTAACACCGCACGTATCAGCGATTACTTTTTACGCAGTTTTCGCAACCGCCACAGAGGGGTACTGTCTTTCGTCAAGCCACTTTCGCAAGAAAGCGAGCGCTTCAAGGCGGTTAATGCTGAAGCACTCACCCATCATTTTGCTACAGTCTCTAAAATCGTTGAGAAGAACGCTATTGACGCAAGAAAAATTTTCAATTTGGATGAAGCGGAAGTCACTCCGGATAAGGATGTGAAAGCCAGCTCATCTTCTCGGCGTCTGTTTCCGAGGAAAGGATCAAGAGATATGTCAGTCAACGACTTTCAGTACAAAAATCGTGTTTCCAGCATACATGTCGTGAGCGAAGATGGCGACGTTGGCCCCTTTCTGGTTGTTCTCAAAGGTACTCGTATACCTTATCGTACGGTTGTTCGAAATGGAAAAGAGACACAAGAGACTCTTGTGGTTAATCTCCCGAGCAACTCCGTGGTTGCTACACGAGAGGACACAGGTGGTGTGGACACTTTTAATTTTTTATCGTGGGCAAAGAGGTTCTTGGACTACGTAAAGCCGTTAACAGCGAACGGCCGGAAAGTGCTTCTGGTATATGATGCTTATAGGGCGCGCATATCTCTTGAGGTATTGGAGTTGTTCTACAATGACAACGTAATTGTGTACACCCTGCCCGCTCATACATCCGGTAAGACCCAGCCTTTGGATGCTGTAACCTTTTCTGCATTCAAGGCGCATCTTAATAAGGTAAGTGCAGAGATAGCAATCGGTAACACAAGCTCTACAGTGGACATGTTTATGTTTATGGATTTAATAAGAGAAGCATACTATTGTTATTTTACAAGGGAGATAATAAGAGCAGGTTTTCGTCGTAGTGGTTTGTGGCCGGTTTGCGCAGAAAGATTATTGAATGTTCCGCGTCCGGAGTCAGCTACTTCTGGAAAGGTTCTTAGTGTTGATGAGCTACAAGATTTATTTGAAGAAAGGTGTAGAGAGTACAAAGAGAAGGTGTTAGGATCTGATGCTAGAATGCTAGATTGTGGATTTGTGGATACTCAGAATGGATGTGTAATGACTTCTGAAAAGGTAATGAATCTAACGAGAGAGAAGCGGGCGTTGGATGTGCGGAAGCGGGAGGAAGAGCAACACAAGAAGCTTGTGAGAGCCTCTGAAGCTGACGCACGCTTGCAGGTTCAGTTTCGTGTTGCGGCAAAGTTCAAAGAGGAACGCTCACGTGTGCGTGCAATACTTGCAAAGATGAGTGTGGAGCGCTTCAATGCGATGCAGCGACCATTGGCGCTGCGCAGAGCCATCGCACGGCGGGGAGCGTTGGTCAGGAGGCAGACATTCAGGTGACGTGTTTTGTCAGAAAGGTTACAAATAAACGGCGTATATGAGTCCCATGCGCCGTGCGCGTCCGATCTTTATCGCATTTTGAACGCAAATCACGTAGTACAGTGTTTCTTTGATTTTATGGCTGTGATTTCTCGTCACTGTTTCATATTCTCTACGGTTAATGAGACAAACGAGACGCTTCCAACCGTGTCAAAAACACTCCTGGCAGTGCTGTCTTTGCTCAAATACCGGCTTCGAGAGCGATTTTGTCCCAATATTTGTGTACCCCCCCTTTATTGTACGTTGAAATCAACGTGATTTCTTTTATACGTATGGGGAACATAAGACAAACTTAGCTCTTACTATAGTAAAAATTCTTTGACACATTGTGGTTACAAGAAATCATAGGTCTGATTAGACAAAATAAATAAACGGCATAAGCTTCGAGGTTTACATTATCAATTTTTATCAGTTACTGTGGACACAACAGTTGTTAAGATGCATAAAAAAGGATACAAGAGTTTATGTTTAAAGAATACCCAACTGTTTCATACGTTAAGTAAATAGCCGCAAAGAGCATCACAAAAAGCTAACAAATATGGTAGGAATAAAAAAGTACCACAGAAATAGAACACTTTTTCTTTATAATTATAGTCATAGTTCGTTTTCATTTGATTCAAAATATTTCGATTAAAATATTTAAAACATAGATCATGAAGAAATGGGATTTCCAGGAACGCAGAGAAAGATTTATTTTGCACTGCACTAGGCTGAGTGGTTGATCGCCAGGTGGCCGGTGACTTGGCAGTCAACCGCAGCCAATTTGGCTCGCTCTGTATTTATATACTCCTGTTTCATTCCCACTAATCCATTGAATGCTTGGCTGTTGCCGACGGTCTTTGCCCTATCGCAATCTTCTTTGACTACTGATGGGGCTCTTCTCCACGCTTATAATTCTCTTCGAAATAGATCGCTTCAAAAAGCGCGAACTTAGCAAACTACACACTAAAGTACACTCAAGAAAGTAAATATGAACAATGCCCAAGAAATAAAAATCCCATGCGCAGCACCAAAGCAGAAACAAAGTAGCGTGCATCGATGATAACAACTAAGAACGAGACAAGCGTGCAGCACGGGTAGCGGTGGCAAAAAGACCCTATAAAAAACTAGACGATAAAAAATAGGCTAGGTGGTGCGTGCGGTTACGCAAATTCGACTCTGCCGAGCGGGAGGTCCTTAGGTGCATTTCGGGCAATAGCAGCCACGTCTCCAAAAATAATAAACAAAATACCTATAAAGGGGTCCCTGAAGACTTGCACAACACAGTACCTGAGCCCTACACGTGGACACCCTGAGAGCACCTTGTGCACACTAAACTACTACTATGCTACTATGCATACGCAATATAAATTTATTGTATTGCACTACAAACTCTCTTTTTTTAATTCGACGTCGTCTCGAGTTCGCGTTTTGGGCGGTTATTATGTACCATGGACTGGTTTCCATACAGCCTAACTGTCTAGTTCCTGTCGGGTAACGGCCTTTGGGGATTATTAGGACTCTTTGATGAGTACCCACGAAGAGTCCTCCACGCGCCCACGTGCGCCCGACAATCGCTTCCGAAGGAGTGAAAGCCACTCAGGTGTAGGATTACGCATACGCGATGAAAAATTCTATTATTGACACAGCAACCAACGATTGGGGAATCAGCGAGTGGAAAATGCATGACGCGGCGACCGTAACTGGAATAACGCGTTTCACCAGTCCCATTGAGGTCATCTTCAGTGCATTCTATGGCGTCACTTTTCCCTCTTACCTAAAACGAGTGTCGCGGTGCCCTTGCGGTTAGGACTGTCAGTGTTTCAACGTTCGAGACGCATGCCGTGCCCGTTTCTAAGCGCGGCCGTTCTAGCTACTCAAATCCCGTTAGGGTGCTTTTCTGCATTCACGAAAGCTCTGTAGTATGGCTGAAGAAATGTCGTCTTCCGGATCGGTTTGGAGTCGCGAGACGCGTTTGTATCCCGTGTCGAGTTTTGCGGTCGTTGACATGGAAGAGGCTCTTGCCGTGACTGATTTGGCAGTACAAGAGCCTGAGCAGAGACGCGAAGTCGATAAATCACCGTTGCAGCCCACTTCTGGTCCTATGTTCGACCCCGGAGGGAGAATCTCTCGCGTTCCGTTACCGTCTTCTTCCGTTCCGGCTACTACTATGGTGCCAGCCCCTACTTTAGCCTTCTGTTCTTCAGTTGGCGCTCCGTCAATCGGCATGACGCCCCAAGCGGGAGGACACTGGGTCAATCCTACTCAGGAGTTCGATCACACCGCTAACCCGAGCCGGGTGCATGTCGGCTCTCGGCATGTCGCCATTCCATATCCGGTCCATGACTACTTACCCATGGAGACGATGTACTTCGACACGAAACGATTCGAAGCCGTCCTGACGTACCACGGTTTTTCGCAGAAGAACCTAAACAACCGCTTTCAATTTTGGCGGGCTCGTTGGGGACATATGCCCATTAACGCTTCTGAGGACATCCGTACGGCGAATAGCAGCAGTTTTCGTCCAGATATGCCGTTTGCCCGTTGTCGGAAAGAAATCAGCTACCAGCGAAGGCTGGCTGACATCATCGGCCGCCTCAGCGCCGACTACGACCAACTTGGAGAGAACTTGAAGATACCCCCAGTGGGTCACTGCATGTTGGGCGCTATTGCCTTTCAGCCTCCATGCGGCCAGATATACTGGATCCGCGATCGGAAATTTTGGGGGGAGTTCGTTGCCGATGACTCCGGTATTAGGGACACGCACAAGTACCTATTTGGGTGGCATAACCAGGAGTACTTCGATATTCCTGTGGCGTCTCGTAAACAGCACTACATCCCAATTGGGTCTTCAATCGTGGAAATTATGTCCGTGTCCCGCGACTTGGGTATTCCAACGCCATCCGTTTCGGCGTATTACTCGAAACTGATGTTAGGCCCGAGAAACGCATTCACCAATGCCATATGGCAGGTGTTTTTCGTCGAGTGCGTGCTATTTGACTTCTTGGGATGGCTGTATGCAGCCCGTTATGGGGTTCCCGTTCGCAAGAAGTGCTGTGACTAGCGCCTATACCACGACGACAGCCTACCATCCCCGAAGGGTCGCTTGTTTCCGCAGCCTGCCGTTGTGGTTCGCTACGTCCGCGTTCTAGGGATTGACAACGTCCTCCGAGGGTGCCAATACAGCTTTGCCGATGTCCGATCGCTGTTGTCGGATGTGACTCGCATCGATTGGTCCCAAACACCGGGGTTTTTGTGGTATAATTATGAGACCGACACCTACTACGACATTCTACGACAGCCTGCGGTATGCGACAATGGAAAGGCGTACGAATCTATGCCGCCATTTCTACCCGTTGGGGAGCGAATGCCAAACTCTGATGCTCAGGAGTTCGGCAAGTACTGGCCCCAAGGGGTTGGTTTCGTTCCGTCCTGTTTACAGGATCCCGTTGCGCCGCCGCCTGGTGCGTCGCCACGCTCTAATCCGGGCCCTTCGCCTGGGTTGGATTCCGATGAGGAAGATGAGGAGGAGTCTCTTCTTCCTGTCACCTCATCTGGTGCGGCTCCCCATGTGGCGATCCCGCCGGGTGATCAAGGGGCTCCAGTTATTTCCAGTGCGGCTCTTGGTTCTATTGGCACTGTCGCTGGACCCGTCGTTCCCACTGCCTCACTTGTTCCCACAGTTGGTCAAGCCTCCCGCGCCGTCGTGGGTGGGCCAAGCATGGTCATTGCTCTCATTGGGTCTTCAGTTTCTACCTATTTTCAGGTCGAGTCCGTTCCTGGTATCGGAGTGGCTCCCGGAGGAGAGTACAGTCCCGAAGTGGGAGCCGCTTTGGCCGCCCTTTGGTCGGAATGCCAGCGCATGGGCGTACAGGCTCCAACATCCTTTTCGGGTGCGCCTACCGGGGCCCACTCCTGGGTTCGTGACGTTCCCCTCCTAAGGGTGGTATCACAGAGGGTCATTGGCATGCGTCAAGCGCTTGCTACCATCGTGGTCAGACACAGTTGCAAACTGGCGTCGGAGATATTGGCCGACGTGACTGCCCGTTTCGGAATCGAAGACTTCCCGGAGGGACATGTGTCCGCCACAGCACGCGACAAACCCGTGCGGGGTACCGGAATGAGGACCCAAACGTCCGTGGTCGTTCATCGCGCCGCTGACTTGGTGGATACCCTGGCATTCTGCCGCGTTCTTCCCGAAGGGCCTGCGACGGAGAGCGGGCAGTGCCCCGCTGTAATGGCTCATATTGAGGTGGCCCTTACCCCGAGGGAGGAAGCGGAGCAGAACGTGCCAGAGGTAGGAGGTGCAGCTGGTCTGATCCCGAAGCGGGTGACCGTGATAGCGATGGTGAAGCCCAAGAGGGCGACCGTGGTCCTCTCTTTGGTGGAGGCCCAGCTTTCCTTAGGCTCGGTTCCCCTTTGGGTGGGGAAGCTGATTGTGGCGACATGGCCTCCCCGGTTCGCTGATGTCGCCGTGCCCAAAATGGGAGCAAGTAGTTCTCCCCTCCAGGGTCGTTCGGCTTCAACAACGCTTCTCGGTTGTCAAACCCAACAAAGAGGCCTACTGCGTACGCGCCGGGCGTCAAGACTTGGACGCGTCGTGTGGCATAGAATCATTGGTTGCATACGCCACGCAACAGCAATGTGCCGCGTGAAAGCAATGCAAATGAATGCCTTCTCGAATCGCATGGCCCAGTGAACCACGGTGATGTACCTTGGATGCCCACCGGATTTTATGAATGTACGTCAGACACACCAAAGATGTTCTATGGATGTCCGTAAAAGATTCACTTTGGATGTCCCACAGATGTGCAATAAGATGTACATGAGATGCTCATCGAATATCTAAAAGATACCCGTTGGATCTACCAGAAAATCGTGACATCCAACGGACATATTATTGCACATCCAACGTACATCTGGTGCACATAACTAGGACATCCAATGCATATCTTTTACGCTCATCTCTAGAACATCTTATAGAAATCTTGTGGATATCTAAAGGACATCCAGGATGTCCGTCGGATATGCATAAGATGCACTTTAGATGTTGAATATCGAACATCCAATGGACATCCAAGGAACATCATTTTGCCTCAATGGGTGGGCGCGCGTGTGCGCCGCGGCGTCCGAGGCGACTTGCAAGGCGAATCAAGTAAAGTCATACGAAAATTACCCGCCCGGGAGGTGTCGAAAAGGCCGATTTCTTGTTTTCCCTGTAACTCTGAAACGCGGGCGTTTCAGCGGCTACCAATGGTGCGTGGTAAAAGCTTTCGGGCAATGCCTTCATCTTCTGCTATCTCGGTCGATTTCCGTGGCGGTTTGTCAAGGAAGATGTAGTCCCCAGGGGAATAACAGACCGTAGCCCTTACACGGGAGTCAAAGTCAGCCTTGTACCGTTGTTGGGCTGCTTCAACCTTGGTCCTAGCCTTAGAAAGAAGGAACCGAATACGGTAACGTGTTAGACGTTTCACTGCTACCGAATCCGGGTCCACAGGCCCAGCAGGTGACAAGGCCGATGTCGACGCCTTGACGACTATGACGGGAGAGTGACGCGTCAGAACAGAAGTCAAAGGGCGTGGTTCCCGTTGTGCGATGAACTTGGGTATTGTATGCAAAGACCAACGGTGGGACCAGCTCGTCCCAGTCGTGCTGGTGCTCAGACACGTAATGTCTGAGACGAGCCACGAGGGTCCCGTTAAACCTTTCCGCCTTCCCGTTCGTTTGGGGGTTATACGCTGTCGTTAATAGATGGCGTATACCCAATTCCCCACAAAGGGCTTCGAAGAACGTGGCAACAAACTGGGGACCATTATCCATCAGTAGGAATTGCGGTGCCCCATACGGGAATATCCAGTTCCCTAAGAAGGCGAGCGAGATGTTGGTCGCCTGAGTGGCTCTGGAGGGTATTGCTCGTGCCAATTTGGAGAAGCGGTCTGTAATAACCAGGATGAACCTGTTTCCATGTTTGGTCTTGGAAAGTGGGCCCAAGATGTCCATAGCCGCAAATTCCAGTGGACCAGCTGCGGGAAACAACTTGAGAGATTTCTGGTGCTTGTGCATTGTCCCTCTGGTGGCTGCACAAAAGCGACAGTCCTTGACGGTCTGGTAGGCATCAATGGCCATAAATGGCCAATAGAAACCTCGACGTAGGGTCGCGTACATTCTTCTCCCACCAGGATGTCCCGCTAAGCGAGGGTAGTGGGATAAATAGAGGACGCAGTCCCGTAGGGTGGACGGTACCAATCGCTGTATTGCTCCGTTCAGTGGCGAAGTCCTAGCGAGATAACCATGGTGGTCGTACCCGAGTCGGGACTGTGGTTACCTCACATCCTCGGCTACTTTCTTGCACCAGGAGTTTTGCGACTGCTGTTCTAGAAAATCATCGATCGCAATCGGCATAGCTTCTTTCTGTTCGGGCTCGACAGCCATCACTACTTCCCGTTCTGGGCTTTTCTCTGGTTCTTCCCAATCTAGAAGTACGTTCTCATACATGGTAGCCCCTTCCCTCAACGTGGCCACCAGGCAATGACAGTCCCCAGAGGGTTCTATGGCGAAGCATGGAATCTCGTCCTCGAGAGATGTCTCGTCAAAACCATCAGTAGCCATACGGGACAGTGCATCTGCCGCATGGTGTTTGACGTCAGCGCGATGCACAACGTCGTACTCAAATTATGAGAGACGGAGTCTCCACAAAGCTAGCCTCCCGCTACAATCGGCCAAATTGAGGATCCATCTAAGTGAGTGATGATCGGTCCTAACCGGGAATCGGTCACCTTCTAGATATGGCCCCAAGAGGAGCATCTCCCACACAACTGCGAGGCACTCTCTCTCTGTTGTGGTTTACTTGCGCTCAGCCCGTAAAAGGGAACGACTCCAATACCCTACAGCCTTGTATTCTTTTCCATCGGGCTGTTGTTGGAGTAAAGTACAGCCAACCTGGACATCACACGCGTCCATGTCCAGCATGAATGGACGTCCCGGTACGGGTAGGGCCAAAATGGGTGGAGAGACTAGTCTATCCCTCAACTCCTGAAATGTCTAGTACTCTTCGTCGCTCAGTATCCCAAAATTATCGGGTTGTCCCTTCTCGGGTTTCCTATTCAAGGGTGCAGCAATGCGTGCGAAGTTAGGGACAAGTCTTCGAAACACATTGCATAGCCCTACAAAAGGGCTGATTTCAGTCTGGGTCGTGGGCGGTTTAGCCTGCTTAATGGCTTTGCACGTCTTTTGGGAAACCTGTAGTTTTCCGGGCCTGACTACGTGTCCAAGGTAGTCCACAGAGGCCTGAAAGAAGAAGCATTTCTTGAGCTTCGAAGTGACTCCAGCGTCCCGTAAAAGGGTTAGCACGTGACGAACGTGCCGGAAGTGCTCCTCCACCGAGCAAGAGTAGATGATGACGTCATCCAGGTACACCAGGGCGTACTTCAACTTGACCTTATTGAGGATGATGTCCAGCGCCTTCTGACAGGTAGCGGGCGCGTTCTTCAACCCGAAGGGCATTCTTGTAAAGCGGTACAAACCCATATGAGACGTGAAGGTCGTCTCGTCACGATCCCCTTCCGCCATCTCAACCTGCCAATACCCACTATTGGCGTCGAGGGTTGAGAAGATGGTGGTTTCTCCAAGGTAATCAATACACTCATCTATGCATAGGATGGGGTATGCGTCCCGAGGAGTCATGGCGTTAAGCCTGCGATAATCAATACAAAACCGCCAGTTACCGTCTTTCTTCTGGGCAAACACTACAGGGGTTGCCCATTCGGCTTTTGAAGGTTCTATGACGCCCAAGTCCAGCATACGTCGGACTTCGAGGCCTTCCCTTTCTCTAGCCTTGTGTCAAGCCCTGTAGAGGGCTTGACACACTGGTTTTGAACCCGTTTCAAGTTAAATCTTGTGTAAGGCCGCGTCAATGTGGCCAAGTTGACCCGACCACATACCTTCAAAGTCCTGTAGAATGTCGATAATTTGATCCCTATGGGAAGAGAATTCTTCGCCAATCTGGGCCAATTCGCGCCACTCTTTCTTTCCCTCTGGGCTATTCTCCTGAACTAAATGCTCCGGTTTCTGTTCCTCGCTGGGTCTACCCTCCCTTTCTTTAAGACGAGGCCCTCTGGGACCATCATCAACTATAGTTTGCAAGCGAGGGGCTGGTAGAGCGAGGCCAATGACCATATTCTTGGGCATAAGAACTTCCCGATGGAAGAAGTTGCTGACAAGTACCCAGAAAGGACGATTTGGAACGATGTTCATGACACCATTCGCCATGGGGGAAAGATCTCACGAGACCGTTTTCGGATGGTTCTGTAGGAATCCCAATCCTAGGGTCTCACAAGTAGCTAGCACTTCTAGTTGGGTCCTGGGGGGTATGGAGAGCGGTCGGGCGAGGCGGACCTTGTTAGAGAGATTGTGGCGGTGGAGTTGCTCCACCATCTTCTTATCTCCAAAGGGGCCTTTTGAAGCGCCAAAAATTGCAACCGGTGCTGACCCATAGAGGGCGACTTTGCGTTCGCGAGGGTAGATCGCCCGTACATGGAGATCGATGAACGAAGTACCCAGGAGGACATCTGCCGCCAAATTGGTGGCCACGAAGAACGGCATTCGAACTGTCAGATTCCCGATCCCGGTATGAAGAGAGATGGACCCCAAGAGGTTCATGGGCTCCTACGACGCATTGAACACCCGTGGGGTTCTATTTGTTCGAAGACGATTCTCATACCCAGGAGGGAGATGTTTGGCGTGAATGATATTTAGACGTGCTCCGGTATCCAAGATTCCCATGAGGGCTCTGGTGGTACGGGATATGAGCCCCGTCTCCACCTGGATTTTGTAGTTCTCCCGGGTCATTAAGAAGAATTCGTCCCATTTGGCTTCATCATTCTCAAAGGGCCCATGAGGGCTACCGATATGGGACTCATCAGGATCCCTTTGTGGGTTAGATTCTGATGTTTCCCGTGGGGCGAGGACGGTCCCCCGAGAGGAAGGCGTCGCTCCTACGCCCCCTCCGTCTCCTTTCCCTGTGTGACCTCATTACTAGGGAAGGTCTCTCCCTCGTAGGTGAGAATCTGATTCACTTGTTGAGCATGGCTCTGTTGTCCACTAGGCACATTCGGCGACCGTGAAGGCGGTGTGGCACTTCGTGCCGATGGCTGTTTCGTTGTGGGTTGTGCACCCCACGAGGGACGTGGTGGGCCCTTCGGCCTGGATTTGTAGTATCCTTCGGCCAAACGCTGTTGGTAGTTGGACTCACGAAACTGTAACAGCGCGTCCCGATACTGGGGTAGTAGACACTCGCAACAAGGCCGAACCACGGACAAGCAGATAAGACAAAGAGCCACCGTGCTTAGTGATGCCTGTGCTGTCCGATAGGAAGACGACGTCGCCTGCGACGGCGTCAGTGGGCCCCTTGGGGAAGTCGGTAGCTGTTGAAGTACCCAAACATTCCGTTGAGGCTGTACCGTGGATGGTGTGGACGTTCCCGTTGAGGGAAAAGAAGGGAGGGATGGAGGCGCAGCTAGTTGGACTGCCAAAGCAACTGCGTCTCCCTCCGCAAAATGCACTCCCCATTCGTGTGCATCTGTATCAGTCGATACGGATAGAGATGCTCGAGAAGGGGCCCGACAGGTTTGTGTTGTCTTCGCCGCTTCCAGGGTTTTATGATACTTCATGCCACCCCGATGAGTATCTCCCAACCCCTCGGCATAACTGACGAGTTGACGGAAGACCATTTTGGGATGCGTGGCGGAATGATTCCGTACACTGGCCTTGATGGCCGGAAGGAGTCCCTCTATGAGCAGGGCCTTGAGGCAGGTGTCTGGGAAGATGTTTTCACAGCGAAGGTTCTTCTGCAATAATTGGTCTGCGTGTTCGGGTTCTGACACCGCTGAGCTCTGACGTTGCGTGATTATGTCATCATAGGCCTCTGCCCGGATATCGTCAGTGGCATACACCTCAAGTAGGTAGTTGACCACTTCTGGATAGGATGTCAAAAGCTCTGAGCTTCGGACATCAACGGCACCAGATTCGCCTGTGATATTGGCGCTGACGGTGTCCCTTGCGGGTCCCTCCACGAAAAACCGGAACAGCCAGAGGGCTGCACCATCATGAACGCCATTCTGGTCACATGCACTTTTAAACTGCGATAGAAAGCGTAGGAACAAGATTGGATCTTTGCCCGTAACGTTTTAGATCCTTTGTAGCTGCATTCGCTTAGCGTGCTTAGCAACTGCTCTAGCCACTGGGGAGTCACAACGATTGCTCCTGTTGGCCAGTCGGTAGTACTTGAAACTCAATACTTTTGCGAAATCCCCATTGTTGGGCCGTATACGGTGTCAATGTCATACTTCTACCTCTGGGTCGGAGTCTCCCAAATCACTCCACTCAGCATCATCAGCGAAACTTGAGTGCGAGTGATCCGAGTCGGAAAAGCCACGTCCCTTGCGGGTTGACTTTCTCCTGTTCCTAAGTCGGCCTGGAGATCCCTTTCATCCCTTTCTGTCAGGACCCGATTGCGACACGCGACTGGGACTCTTCTGTTTCCCTAGGGTAGGGGCCTCCAACTTGTTTCTGTCAGTATTGGGGTCCCCGGTGGGTCTGGAATTGGCATCAGTCCTAGCTGTGGAGCAACACCCTGAAAGGGAACGTCCATGGGATGTTCGAGTCCCATTCCCTGTATGGGCGAACTCAGCAGAAGAGCGCTCTGCTTGTGCGCATGCCGAGTGGCAGCCGGGTGTAAACCGGAGACGGTACTGGAAGAACCTGCAGAGGTAAAAACCATGAAAAACCGGTGATCGGTAGTGTAGCACAGGAAAACCCAAAGAAAGGGTGCAAAGAAGCGGGAAAAAGTGGTAGAGAAACCGTACAAACGGGGGAGTACTCCAAGTAACAGACACCCGGAGCGGATCCAAGGGTCGTGCCAACCGGCAGAACAGACCCGAGGCGGAGCGACAACGGCAACCAAAGCCGACAATAACCCTATACAGGGGCGGAAGCAAAGCCTGTACCAGGAAACGATATATCCAATAAACGATCCGATACCACGGCGAAGAAAACTGAACAGGACCAAATGATGAGACAAAGACTGAAATGAGCCAGAAAATGATGCACAGTAGCTTCCTAAAGGACCCTGAGAGGTGAGTATACCGAGACCAGTCGTGCTCACTCTCCAAATGGAGGCGTGAACCTACGTAGGCAGTACTACTCATAGCCCAATCTTCGGGACGAGGACCACGTACTTCAGGAAGAAGATACGACTCAGGTAACTTTACAATTTTGGCTCCAGGGTGAGATCACCCGAGCTTATATGCCTAGTGCATATTAAACTAAATATTATTACTAAAATAGTGCACACTTCTTGAGATCCACACACGTGGCCAACCCACTGTCAGGGGCCTCATGAGTGACTCCACTCAACTAAATCCACACAATTTCCACGTGTTCAACACCATGCAATGGTTCCATAATCTAATCTACCTAACAAGGTTCACTTCAAGTCATCCGAACTTCACCCATATGTGGGGCCCATCATCAACATCACAAGCCATCATCCCAACAAGAGTCCAGAGCCTGGAGACAGGAAAATAGGTACCGAGCACGGTGCTGTTTTGCTCTACATACCCCCCCATTGTTAGCTTAGGGTGCATGCGCCCGAAAGCGGGAACACATCGACTTCTGTCTCGTACATCGAGTATCCGAAACGAACATCACCGAGCGTGCGGTTTCTCAACAACTTCATCCTTCGCGCCGTGGCGAACAACTTTCACTTCATCTCCCGCACGGCGGTGTTCTTCTTCAGTTTCTCTTACCGAGCGTCCTCCTTTCAAGGATAAGAATCCACATCATTCCGAACCAAATTGGAACTCGACACTTGTTCCCAAACTTGGCTACATTCCACCACAGTTGGTTGTACCAAGTCACAAGTCCTTCCAAAGAACTCTCTCAGAGATACGAACCAGTCCCTTCTGGGTTCAAACCTACAAAGGTTCTTCTCCTTCACTATGCACCTGTTCACGTTCAAGCTTCGTGGTTTAACCGAATGAAGTAGAGTAGTGACACTGATGACTCGTTCATCTTCTCCAGCCGCTACAATCATAGGAACTCTGCCGATCGCGGCAGTGTCCACATCGCGTAGAGACACTGTACCGCAGTCTCCCATACGTGGGTACATCACGCTTTCCAAGGTTACACACAGCACGGGCCAAAATTGGATACAAATTCTGAACTTTCTCCGACAAAGCGGCAACGACCTCTTCACTCGTCTTCATCTTCTTTCCCTACTGCAGGGAATTCCCAGCGGGATCTTGTTCATTACTGACATCCGTCCTAACCGGTTTCCGGTTACAATGCGTTTGCATGCCTTCGCATTAACATTCCCGGTTTACGCTTCAATCTCACTTTGTGATACATCACGTTCGTGCGAAACAACGCCTACCGGGGGCAAACTTCAGCATTCTCTATCCCTTCTTAGAATATTCTACACCCCGAGGTTTCATACCGAATACGGGGTAACTCAACCACAGTAGACAAGTGTTATCAGTAATGGTTCGCGTTCCTTCCATCCCCGACGGGCCGTTGACCGATGGACGATAGCGTTTGACGACCATTTGTGGTGCCCAGTACTTGAAACAGCGCCGTTTCTACAGAGAGAAAGTCTCCAGTACTCCTTCTGAAAAGCAGACAAATGAACATACCAAACCATGATGTAAACCGTTCCGGTACTACCATACTACCAGATAATGTGGCGGCAGGTAACTACCCGATCACGGTACGCTTCTGACAACCACACCGATTATCCGTAACGCAGTATCACTTTCCCCACATATCACCTGATCAAGGGCTCACAACAACAGCGAGTCCGTTTTCTGTACAAACAGCTCAGTTTCCCACTCTATCACTGCGTATCACTTCATCTTCTCACACCCACAAGGGTTTTCCAAACAACTTTCTAAATGAAGATCTTTCCATGCATCCAAATGAAACACTTTCTCACGAACCTTACGACAAGGTGCATAGTACCAACATTGGTTATCATCACGACTTCTTCCCGAATTGGGATCACAGACACCGGTGTCTCGGTGATAGTGCAACGCGTGACTCACTCATTTGCGCAAAAGCACACTCCAGCATACTGGCTAACTTCCCTTCTGGGACACTTCAATGCTTCAAAACTTCTTCCTGGAATCGGGGCACTTCATTGTAGACAAGATGTACTTGGCTCGTCATGACGGAGAAAGTATGCAACGAGGGTGGCGCTTGGAACATCCTGTGGGAACACTGCTAGTAAGGGAGGTTCTTGCGAGAATTTCACTGATGAAGGGGGGGTGGAGGTACTGCAGTGGTACGGAGGTCGATGGTACTCAGGCGAAAGGGAGTAGGAAAGAAGGTTAGAAGGAAGTCGCGAATATCACGAAAGAACGAACGCGTGGTAATGGATCTCTCGGGCTATATCTATGACCTTGTGGAGTCGGAAGGTTATCAGTATTTCGTTCAACACTCCAAGCCAGTCACTCGCTCGTTATAGTATGGCCTTAATCTGAAGGTACGCTGTATGAAGTACAAGAAAAGTCCGCCAGGTTGTGGGTCCAAGGCGGCTTTTGTGGGCAAAGCCCTGTTCCACGGGAAAGGCTGGCCTCTCACGGAGACGTGTGATGTTCACAACCACGCACGACTAGATTTGGATATGCGTGGAAGTAAACAGAAACGCAAACAAGCAGTGACTGCAACAATTAAAAAGGGTAGCTGCCGATGAAATCGTTTGCCCTACATCCTTTACATTCCTATCTCTTCTGGTTTGAAAGAGAGGACTTGGGGGCCAGGAAGGAGCACGAAGCACGAACGGAGAGGACTTTGTGCTTTCAATTCCGCCTCGCCCCTCCACAGTGTTCACAACAGAAGCCACATTTAGGGACGGTAATTCCCTGAGAACCCAGCACGAGGTGTGCCGCGCAACTGACATAAAGAAATTCATACATAACGATGACGAGTAGCGTTCGGTCGGTTTTCATGGGGCGTTGAAGAGGTGTGGTGTAGGCCGAGGTGCAGTTCATTCTTTAACAGATGTATTATCTGATGATCGTTCTGTGATTGATGTAACGCACTTAGTGAAATCGAAATTGAAAGCCGCAACAAGAAAGGTACTTTGGATATCCCGTTGTCGTACAAATACCGATAAGGTGTGGGGTCCGCCTGGTAAAGGGAGCGCGCGAGGGCTCAACCTAAAGGGGAAAAACACACAACCAATATGGTAGTAGGGCACCTGAAACCCGCAAGGGCAAACGGCGGGGCAACTAGTCTAAACCGTGTAGGTGTACGGTAGTAGACGTCGACGCGCGGTAAAACCTGAATAGTAATAAAGTAGCAAGTGACCAAGATGGTATAGTTACTGCCCTAATGGTGCCTGACTTTACAATACCCGAGGGGGAAGGCGAGGTGCACCACAATATATACAAGGTGCACCGACGCCGATCTCCCATGCGGGCATGACGTTATCGGCTGTGCCCATGACCTACTGTCATGGGCCAGCAATGTTAGGCTAACCTAAATTAGAAATTAAGAATTGCAAATTATAAAATACAGAATACCAATTGGGTACAGTGCAGCCAGCAAGGCGCACCAGTAGGCCCACGTGGCACCAACCCATTGAGGTCTCATTGTACTAAAGACCCCCTTCCTACCCTGAGCCACGCCCTCGTGGCTCCTAGATCCTTTCACCAAGTCGGTTGCATCTTCGTACCAATTTGGTCCCTGTCGCAGCCTTCGTGCCATCTCGCGCCGTGCGTAGCATCGGCTCTGCGTCGCCGAGCGTACTCTGTTCACCACCTTGGTCATCACCGATTGCGGCTCTATCCACCTTTTTGGTTATCACCGACAGCGGCCTTTTCATTCCCATTTGTGTTTGGGGCGCGACGCGCGCCCATTGCATACCTCCAAGGTTCTACCTTTTTGGCTGCACGGCTTAGACCCATTTACCGTGTCGGTATACCCAGTGGGAGGGGGCGGGTTGAGCCTTCGGGCTCGTTTGAGCACTGTGCCGTGAAGGGTTTTGGCGCCCACTTGGTTGCGGCGTGTCTCTCTGCTCCTTCGAGGTTCGACTACCAACCCTTCGAGGCACTGCCGCTGACTCCATCGAGGTTGTTCCACCGTTATCTCTTCTGGTTGCCTTCGCACCCCGTTGCGGTTTGTCTACGCGGGCTCGCGTCATCGTGGCTTCTCGTCCGACCGACAAGGTTGAATCAGTTTATGGTGACCCTCGATCCTTATCTGAACCACATGGGTAGCCCTGGTACCAGCGTGCGGGCTCGCACCCGTAGCGGTACACGGCGGTTGTCGGTTCCCCATGTTGGTCAATCGGACGCGGTAACCTCAAGGGACGGCGCGCCATCGGCGACCAATGCCGATACCTTAATGGTTGAACCAGCATGAGGCCCCGAACGGGGGGAGGTTTTGAGCATCAGCTCTGGTGACTCACCCATTGTGGATGAAAAGCCGATTCGCTTCACACCTGCGGTCGAATACTCGCCGTCTCAACAACTCCCTCACGGTACTCATCACACCATGTCGGGTGCCGGTCCTTCGCGCGGCCGCGGAAGCGGCATTGCCAAGTCTGGTTTTCGGGGTGCTGCTTTGTACCATTCCCGCATCCAAACTGGTTTCCGGGCCAGCAGGTTCAATCTTCCTCATCAACCTCAAAGGATTCACGAAGGGATCCGGGACCCGTATGGTCCGGAGCCCGAGATTCCTCGTGGTATTTCCTATTATGGTTTGGAGACGTTCACCACGGCCGACTGGAACGTTTTCCAACATGGTACCTCCGGGGTCGATCCAAGAATGGTGTCGCAAGCGACGCTGTACCGTCGGAACTGGCCAGTGGCGCCGGGGAACATATAGCTTCCTGGCTTCTTGCGCCGTCCGACTTTGGATACCTACTTGGGTTTGTTTCGTTGGGATTGCGTGCGTCTCCGCTCCGTCTTGCAAACGCTCCATCGTCGGGATAAGGAATCTCAACCTCTTCAAAGTCGGGTAGAGTGCTATGATAGCCGCCAGCGACACACACCAATGAGGTATTTCATTCCCTCGCTTTATCCCAGCGATCTGCCGTATGTTCGTATTGAACCGGAGCTCCATTATTACCGACGTCTGGTTGTGAAGATCTGTCAGTACGACTCCCTTCCGCAGCAGTACCTTCCGGCTTCTCCACATTTGAATTGCTTCGATAGGCCTTACAATACAATCCATTGGGCTAACCCTCGTAGGTGGGGGTTGGATGCTGCCACCGAGGCTCGCATTCGCACCCGGTCGAGCTTCAACCGGGTCATGCATGGGTTCCATAATGTGGAGTTCTTCTCACAACCTAATAAGGGAAGAACCTCTTGGTATGCGGCCCGACCTGAATGGTGGAATGCCTTTGAGGTTCCGATGTCGCTTAGCGTCCCAACCCCACCGGTATTGGCTTACTTCGGAAGCTACATCACCCGTAAACACGATCGGTATTACCTCATTTGGTCGATTGCCCTCCCGGAATGGGCCGTATTGGTAGCCATCCTGGCTCTGCAGGCTGCTCGTGACGGTATTGACTGGGATTGTCGTTCTCGAGAAGCCGAGATTTACCGTGACGGTGTGCAACCTCCTGGTCGTATGTTTTTCATTCCCCCGAGGGTCATTCGCGACATTCGCCTATTTGGACTCGGAACCATTGTGGCAGGTACGGACTACTCCATTGAGCAGCTGGAGTCGTTGCTTACCAAAGTAGAGAGTTTCCCGTGGGGAGCCAAGCAGGGGTGGGAGGTTTTAGATCCGGTGCCCTGGAAGGTTGTATCCCGCGCGGAGCAGCGCTATCCCGGAACTCCGACCGATCAGGGACCTCCAGGGAGTCCCGAGCCATTCCAAACCGTGGTGGAATCGCCAGCAGCTACCCCTGCGGTCCCTTCAGCGCCTACTCCCGCTCCGGAGGGACGCAATACGCCTGCCCATACTGGTGTGACTCCTCTTCTCCCTAGTACCACAAGGGTTGATGGGCCTCCGCGGGCTATTCTCGGGGTGTCATGGCTGCGGCTGCGGCGCCTGTCTCCTATCAGGTGGACTCCTAGGCCATTTCATGTTTAATGGCTCGGGTCCGCCAAGCCTGTGTGGTGAACTTCCAGCGGGCGGGTCCTACCTCTGTGGTCGAAGCTCTCACCCTTCTGGAAAGCATCCTGCCTCGTTATGCACAGTACATGCGATCCTCTTCCCAAATTGGTGAGTTCCGGAACCGGTTCCAGGTCGAGCTCTACCAGATGGCTACCAACCAAGTGGCGGGCTTTGCGACGGCCATGGGCCCGATGCCTACAAACCCTTTGGAGGATCCCCTATTTGGTGCTAGCCTGAACCCCGGCCTTCTAACCGCTCCGCAGGCTCCTCTCCACATCGGGTCGTCGGTACCTCCGTCGGTTGCGCAGGCGAACGCGCCACCTCCGATGGGTCCCGACGTAATTCCAGGCGTCAGTGTGCCTACTAGTACCCCCGTGGGTCATGGTAGTGCGCCCAGCCAGGCTCCAGGCCAGGCTCATCTCTTCCAGCCTTGGCCGGGAGCCCATCAAAACACCACTCCGGGTCGGGGATCCTCAGCTGGAGGCTCCTCGGGGCCTCACTTTGCCACTCACCCATCAGGTTGATTGTCGTATCCACTTGGGTCTGTGCTTGAGCCACGTTGCTCCTGCATCCCTGTTGGTGTTACTCTTCAAGTAAAGTAAAAAGTTATGCGTTTCCATGTTAGGTTCCAATTGCCATTGAGGTGCGGTGCGTGGCGAGGGAGGAAGCTCGAAAACAGCTCCCCCCTTCATTAGCTCTGCGCATCTCCAATTAGGTTTTGAAACTCTCCTCCCCCTCCATAGACCAGCGCACCACGATGGGTAAGTTCTAGGAGGTAAGTTAGCTCCATTTTGAGCCATTTTGGTGCTCGTAGCATGGTTCACCACGTTGGTACTCCGATGCGCCTTCGTACAGCGCAGCGAGCGGTTTCGCCTTCCCATAAGGTCAGATGTTGTGCCACGCGCTTGCGCGCAGTGGCCAGCAATATACCTAGACGGTTCTGCATGGCCTCTCACCATGCATGGGCGCACGTGCGGTGTTTCACCCTGGAGGTTACTTGCAAGGCGAATCAAAATATTTGACCGGAAAATTACCCCTCCATATGGTAGTGAAAACGCAGAAAACCCTTTTGGTCTGTATCTCGAGATTCAAGCGGTTTCAGAGGCTGGGAATGGCCGATTCGGGATCGCGGCACGGTCAAAATACTTAGACTTTTTGACCATGCCGTTGCTCGTTCCCTACACACAATAGTGTAAACCGAATCGGTTACTCCGCATGGCGCGCTACGAGCAGCGCGCGTATGCCTCGTCAAATAAAAAAGATACAATTTTTTGAATGTTTCCACCGTGCGGGTTCGCGCGCGTGCCGCGCACGTGCATGGCGCGTGTGCAACGGCGCGCGTGCAACGGTGCGTCCATCTTTAGCGCTGCCGTCCTTAGACGTACCCTCGCGGAAGGCTTCCTTTTGGTTGTACCTTCCCGGTAAGCGTCCGAACCGACTTTTGTGTTCTTCATTACAATCCTTTTCCCCCTTCCTTAAGGGATTGCATTACCTCTGAGGTTTACCCATCATTCGGCATGTTTTCTCCCTTGCGGTTCCAGTAGCTTACCCTGAAGTGGTGTGGTATGGCTGAGGGCGGCTCGGCGGTGTCACCATCGGCGCGCCAGCCATACCAACGTACTGTGTACTTCAGACCATCTGGGTTACGGCGGTGACCTACAAGGCGTTCCACTAGGAACTCATTAGAGACCTGAGATGGTATCGTTTCACCACTTTGGTTTAGATGAGCATCGGTACCACTAAAGGTAGGTATTTCCTCTGAAGGAGCAACCGTAATCCCTGCGGGTGGTACGTAGTCTGGTTCGTCACCCTGTGCGTCATCATTAACCTCGATGAGTGTCCCGTCTTCTTGGGGCTGAGTCCTCAGGGCAACCGCTTGTGGGTCACGCGCGGATTCTCCGCGTTCCTTCCTGGACTGAACCGTTCGAGGTGCAACCGTGATTCGGTCAATAGAGATCGTATTCTCTACACCATCTTGGTTCACCGTCACCGTGTGGTCGGTGGACCGAACTACCTTGAAAGGTCCCGATGATTTTGGAAGAAGCTTCGAATTGATATCTCTATCAATAGCTTTATCATCGGCTTCATCACCCGGTCGTGGCTCAGCTCCTTTTGGAGGGTGGTCAATAAAGACATGTTGACCCGGCGTAGCCGTTACCACTTGGGTTACCTTTCGGTCTTAGTCCTGCTTATACCGCTTCTAGGATGCTGTGAACTTACTCTCAGCATACGTGAGAGCTCGTCTCAACCTCAAAAAAGTATTCCGTTTGACCTGGGACGGTGTGAGCGCTCCGGCGGCTTCTTGTCCTAATGGGTCCCCTTCAACAACAATACCTGGTGGGTGTCTTGACAGTATCAGATAGAACGGCGTAGTTTGCGCTGCTCGATGAACCTGAAGGTTATATTCATATGTCAGGGGCTGCACGAGCTCGTCGCAACCAGTTTGGTGTTCTTCCGTATAATGTCGCAGCCTAGATACCAGAGTTCGGTTAAAGCGCTCCACTTGCCCATTCGTTTGCGGATAATAGGCAGTATTGAAGTAGTGCTTAATACCCAAGAGGTTACAAACAGCTTCAAAGAACTTCGAAGCTAAGTTCGAACCATTTTCGGTAAGTAGATAAAGCGGTGCACCATACGGGTAGATCCAATTGTTCAAGAACGCCACCGCGAGGGTCGTAGATTTCGTGTCCTTCAAGGTTATCGCTCGCGTGAGCTTCGAGAACCTGTCGGTGACTACGATGATGTACTGATACCCCCTTGTGGTTTTTGGTAATGAACCCAGAAGGTCTATGGCGACGAACTCGAGAGGACCCGCTGCAGGGAATAACTTCAAGTATTTCCTGTGCTTCTGGAGACCTCCACGGGTACGTACGCAAGGTTCAGATTGACCTACAAAGGTATATATATCATTAACCATATGAGGCCTGTAGTACCCTTGCCTCAAGGTGTAGTACATTCTAGTACCTCCAGGGTGTCCTGATAGCCTTGGGTAGTGGGCCAGGTACAGCACCCGAGGACGCAGCACCTTGGGTCGCACCTTCTGAAGGGAACCATCAATAGGAGCTCGCCTCACCAGGAAACCATTTCAATCGACGTCAAAGTTCGAGTCTTTCATACCTACTTGGTCCATGAGAGAGCGGCAATAAACATCGTTTGCTTGCTCTCTCAGGAATTCCTCGCGGGTAATTGGCATGACGTCTGTTTCCTCGAGGGCGAGTATTTCCCGAGCGATGGCATCACTAAACCACGTATCCTCTTCGGGTAGAGTCCAGGAACCTTCTAAGGCATCACCATTAGGGTTGGTAGAGATGGTAAAGCATTGGATATCATCCTCTACCGGCTCGGTGTCCAAACCATCCGTGGTAATGCGAGACATCGCGTCTGCGACATTGTGCTTGGTACCTGGACGGTACTGTACGTCATACTCGAACTCTGAAAGTCGTAACCGCCATCGGGCAAGTCTGTCTGATGCGTCGGCCAGACCCAGTATCCACTGTAGGGCATCATGGTCGGTTCGAAGCGTGAACCTTTCACCATATAGGTAGGGACGGAGCATCAACATGCTCCAGACCACTGCCAGATATTCCTTTTCGGTTGTTGTGTAGTTCTTCTCTGCAGCGTGCACACGGCTCCAGTACCCTTTAGGTAGTTTGTCGCCATTTTCTTGCTCCTGCATAAGACAACAACCAATTTGGGCGTCCGAGGCGTCAGTATCCAACGTGTATCGTAAACCAGCTTTGGGTAATGCCAAGATGGGAGGTGTCAAGAGCGCATGTTTCAGCGCCTCGAACGCATCCATTTCCTCATTGGTAAGACATTCAAACCTTGTAGGTTGACCCTTCAGCAGCTTCCTGTTGAGCGGAGCCGCTATCTTGGCAAATCCCTTGATAAACCGGCGGTACACATTGCATAAACCTATAAAGGATCGGATTTCAGTCTGGGACGTGGGTGGCTTCGCCTCTTGCACGGCTCGGATATTCCGCGGCGTCCCAGGGCTGATGATATGACCCAGGTATTCTACCTCTTTGGTGAAGAATTCGCACTTGCGGAGCTTCAACGTTACTCCAGATTCCCTCAAAAGGTTCAAAACTTCTCTAACATGGTGGAAATGTTCTTCTACCGTTCTGGAATATATGATTACATCGTCGATGTATACCAGAGCGGTTCTCCACTTCACCCTCGAAAAGATTATATCTAACGCCCTCTGAAAGGTAGCCGGGGCATTCCGCAACCCAAAGGACATACGCGTAAAGCGGAATAACCCAGCGTGGCAAGTAAACGTAGTTTTGTCCTTGTCTTCTTCCCTGATACGTACCTGCCAATAACCACAATTGTCATCGAGCGTAGTAAAGATCTTGGCGTTGCCCAACAAATCTATACACTCGTCCATTCTAGGTATTGGGTACGAATCCCTAATGGTCATACTATTCAGTCTTCTGCAGTCTACACAGAACCGCATACGGGTATCATTCTTCTTTGTGACGAGAACCGCAGGGCTGGCCCAGTCCGCATTTGCTGGTTCTATGACACCTTCACGGAGCATTCTCTCGACCTCATTGAGCTCAACCTCCCGGGCTTTTGGACCTGCACGGTAAGGCTGCTGTTAAATGGGTTTCCAGCCAGGCACCATATCAATACGGTGCTCTGTAGCCTCAATTTGGCCCAACCGGCCCGACCACATGGGTTCAAGTTCTTCTAAGAGACTGAGGATCCGGTCTCGGAGAGCCTGGTTCTCCGCACCGATCTGGACTTCCTCTTTCCAATTCCGCACTGGGTCCAGTTCCACAGTCTTTTTTTGATCTCCAACCTTAAAGGTATTGGCGATCTTCTGTTCGATTTTGGTGTTTGTCGATAACGGGGGCGCATATGCAGGGTATGGCGCATTTGTTCCTCCCCCTTCCTTAGAGGTGGCGACCTCGCCCAACCTATTAGGTGAGACCGTGAAAACCCCTTGTGGTGCCGGCAATGCTATTCCAATAGTGGTATTCTTGGGTAATTTAACAATGTGATCGCTAAAGTTACTCAAGTACACCTTGAAGGATTGGTTAGGGATGTTGTCGATAATCCCGTTTGCCATCAAGGCGAGATGTCTTTCTGCCAACCTAGGATGGTTCTGTAGCATTACCAATCCTGGAACTGCGCAGGAGACATTCACTACCATTTGGGTCATAGCCGGAATTGAAACCAATCTGGTGAGCCGTATCTTGTTTGAAACCGTTTCGGTGGGTATATTGGACCTCGGCTTCTGACGCCAACCATTTTTGGTCTGCGTATTACCCAGTATGGCAATACGACCACCTTGACGGAGAGCGACCGTTCGGGACCGTTGCAAAATTGCCTTGACATGTCTGTCAATAAAGTTGGTCCCGAGGATACAGTCTGTCGCCAGGCGATCCACCACAAAGAAATTGAGCTTCACCTTCAAGGTCCCAAGTTGTACCACAGTGGTCAACATTCCTCTCAGGTGCAGTGTGAACTGGTGCAGTATGCACGCGCCGAAGGCGATGCGCTACGCGCACGAGTCCCGGGTACCCCGTTGAAGTGCGCTAAAGCGTTGATGTTGGAATCGGGAACCCCGTTGGCGTCAATGCTGGCTGATGAACACTCTCAAAAGGAGTATGATCAGGTTCACTTTGCCCGTAGCGACGTGCTTTCAATCCCGACAACGAAGCTTCCCTCAAACACGGATGCCTCGTTTCAAACGGCTCCGGACAATACAATGCTGTATGCAGATTCGAACCGAGTTCGACCGCCTCGACTGTCATATGAGAACGGTGGAACCCGGGCTTCACGGCGTGGCTGGCAAGTTTCCCGCCCAGCGGTGCGATTCTCGAATACTCGGAACGTCAATGCCATTCTTGGATTGATCTGTCACCTCTGCTATACGCGAGGGCATACTTCTCCGCAGTTCGTTTTAACCATTCGTGAATAGGCACAAGTCATTGCCAACTACGAATCCCTCTCACCCGAGAAGAAGGCTTCCGTTCCGATGGCATCGTACATCCGCGCGAAGATGGATATTCCACGCACAATTGCGGCTCCGATTGCCAAGAACATGGTGACCTCTCACCCCCGTACTCCTCTAGAGGGAAATTTCACCGCTACTGCGGACGCTTCTGCCGCTGGTGTCCACGCTTAAATGGTTCAGAACACTGAGCACACGCCTCAGGCGGAATCTGCTCAGAAAAACTAATTGTGGGAGTCTCCTTTCTTGAAGAGGCGCCTTCAGAGTTGAGACTGAAGGCGCCCGAGGCGTCCCTGCCTCGCTCCAAGGTCCGAATCCTCTCGAAGAAATAGCCCGTCGAAGACGTGAACTCAGGACACCTTGATGTTCTTCGTCGACCGTGGATACGGGTAAGAAATAACCGGTTCCCGGATAGAGTTATGGTGATGGCCAAGCGCAATTCCAAGGTCTATGCCGACCTTGGCCTTTCACCCCAGTTTATGGTGCGTTATCTCACTGTATTAGATACAGGCGCAGGTCCGAACTTCATTGTTCAGACAGCATTGCCACCCGCCTTGCGGTCACACATTCGCCGTGGCGACATTTCTGACGTTGCTGACGCGAATAACAACCCGTTGTCAACGATAGGATATATCGAGTTGGTAATCCGCTTGGGCTCATGCGTGGTGAAGCTTGACTTTGTCGTTTGTCGGTCCCTGGCCGCCCCAGTCATTTTGGGTTGTGACTTTTGCGACCGCTTTGTCGATGCCATTAGGCCCCGCCAGAGGCGTGCTGAAATGGAAGATGGTCCGTCCTTGCCGATTGTTCGTCGTCCTTTGAGGCATGCCTCCAAGAAGCATGTACCTCTACCTGCAGCGCATGAAGCACCACCGAGTTCTCGTGAATCTACGAAGCTTCGTGTTGCCTCCGCGACACGCGTGCCTCCAGAGTCTCAAGTCTGGGTACAGGTGAATTCCCGTCAACACGGGTTACGAATCGTCCAGCCATTGCCGTCGTTGTATGATAAATACTCTCTTGCCATTGCTAATGGAGTGGTCCAGGTGGAACCGGATAATCCGTTTTACGTGTTGATAGCCAATCTAGGCAAAACAACCCAGTATCTGGTGAACAACCAAGCGATTGGCTCGGTCATGCCGCATCCAACTGCGTTGGTACCGACGAAGATGACTGCTGCCGATGTGCTCGGAATCGTTCACTCTAAGGAGGGGGACGAGTCTGAATCTCATTCGTCTCCGTCGCCGAGTCTCTCGGGTCAGCAACCTGTTAAGACGGAGAAGACACGCGTTCCGGCGAGTTACGACCAATTGGACCCAGTGAAAGAATTGGAAGAACTCGACCTCGGATATGTTCCGGAGACACACCGCAAACGACTGCGCGATATGCTTCGTGAATTCACCACAATGTGGGATGGTTCTCTCGGAGCGATAAATACCACGGAACACCGGATTGATCTCCTTCCGAACTCTCGGCCAGTAGCCCAACATCCGTACAGGGCAGGGCCCAAGGCCAGAGAAGAAGAGCAATTTCAGGTGGACAGGATGCTCCGTGCAGGAGTTATAGAACCGGCACATTCGCCGTGGGCATTACCAGTGGTACTGGCTCCGAAACTGGATGGTTCCTGGCGCTTCGGTATCGACTATCGTCGTCTAAACGCTCTTACCGTCAAGGACGTGTACCCTATTCCACGTATGGATGAATACATCGATTCTCTTGGAAATACTACAGTATTCACGGCATTGGATGCTAACTGGGGATACTGGCAGGTTGCAGTGAAAAAGGAGGATCAGGACAAGAAAGCGTTCGTCTGCCATTCTGGCCTCTACCGTTTTAAACGGATGGCTTTTGGTTTAACCAATGCTCCCGCTACTTTTCAGCGTGCTATTGATATTCTACTGGCCCGCTTCAAGTGGCGTACTTGTCTCGTCTACTTTGACGACGTCATTGTATTCTCAGATAATCTGGATGATCACCTCACACATGTGAGAGACAAAATGGCCACGTTACGGGACGCCGGAGTGACACTCAAGCTGAAAAAATGCGAATTTTTCACGGGGACTGTCACGTAGCTGGGTCACATAATCCGTCCAGGACGTGTCATGATCGAGGAAGCTCGTGTGAAGTCGCTGAAACAGGCCACGGAACCGACTACCCAGACTGAACTGAGATCTTTTCTAGGATTAGTCAACGTCTATGGACGGTTTATTCCCAACTTCGCGGACATTGCGGCACCTCTCAACGCGCTTCTGCGGAAGGATCAACCGCCTAGGTTGGACCCATTCACGTCTACTCAGACGGAAGCCTTTAACTCTCTCAAAGAGGCTGTAACCACGGCACCAGTATTGTCACTACCGAAACCCGGACTTTCATATACCGTGGACACGGATTCTAGTGACTACCAGGTAGGCTGCGCCGTGTTTCAAACCACCTTAGAGGGGAAACGCAAGCCAATTGGGTACTGGTCCCGTTCGTTAAACGTGCATGAGAAGAATTACTCCGTCTCGGAGAAGGAATGTCTTGCAGTAATGTGGGTATTATGCACACTACGCTCCTACCTCATGGGTGCTCATTTCACCATTAACACGGATCACTCATCATTGAGATGGCTACTCTCCATATCAGAGCCTTCAGGCCGCTTAGTGCGTTGGAGACTGCGTCTTGCAGAGTTTGAGTTCGACGTCGCCTACAAGAAAGGCGCCAACAATACACAAGCCGACGCCCTTTCTCGCCTACCCACCACAGGGGAAACGTCAGCCGTCGATGACGAGGAAATACCCTGCTTCGCAGTTGACGACTACACCGCAGGTGAAATGGATGATATCGAAGAGGACTGGCCAGACGAACTGGATTTTGACCAGGAACTGGATGACCTACTAGCTGTCAGCGAAAATACGAACCCCCTACCAGGGAACTTTGTACCCGTCACAATGGAGGAGATGGTTAGGGAACAATTCAGCGATCCCTACTGCACGAAGATTCGGGCGCAACTCAATGGAGGAGCTGATCTCCCCTTTCGGGTGGATGATATTGGATATCTCGTTCGCACGGTAACTGGAAACCCACAAATGGTGGTGCCACACGCCCTACAACCTCGGGTGTTACAATTATCACACTATGCCAAACTTAGTGGCCACGTCGGAGGACGGAATCTGTACCTTACATTGCGAAGGAAATTCTACTGGCCAGCAATGGCTGTGGATTGCTACGCAACTGTGCGGTTCTGCTCCGAGTGTGCTCGGAATCGCGTCAAGCTTCGCCGCCATGCGACGAAGTTAAAGCTTTTCCCCGCAAGGGCGCCCCTGGAATTCGTAGCTATTGATATTTTTTGGGACCCTTCCTCGCTACTAAGCGGCGTAACAAATTTCTACTCGTGATCACGGATCGTTTCTCGAAGCTCGTTCGTACCGTACCCTTACAGAGAATCACGTCAATGACGGTTGCGCAAGCATTCGTCACCCATTGGGCATTCGTCTACGGTCCCCCGGTGAATCTACTCCCCGACAACGGGAAACAATTTGCCTCCCGGTTCTTCGGGGATGAATGCAGGATTCTGGATGTCAAGAATCTCTTCATGACAACCTACCACCCCCAGTGTAATGGGCAGGCTGAACGGTTTAACCGGACGCTGTTAGCAGCACTCCGTTCATACGTAGCCGATCACCCCACCACGTGGGACCTGTTCACCGATGCGCTGACATTCGCATACAACACTCAGGTACACCGTACTATGGGATTGACTCCATTTGAATTGGTTCTGTCTCGCACCCCGCCGCCCGTGGCGGTCGAAGCACAGCCAACGCTGGATCAATTTCTTTCGACGAAGGGATACAGGGAAACCTGGAAGACATGGCTTACCAAGCTGGTCCCTGCAGCACAACGGTCAATGGCCCGGTCACACGCCGCATATAAGCGTGATTTCGATCAGCGAGCCCCTCGAAGACCACCCGCCCTCAAAGAAGGGGACTATGTGTTCATCCGTAAGGAGTATTGGAACCCAGGCAAGGAAAAATGCCACAAGCTCTCACCCGTCGCCGACGGTCCCTTCAAGACAATTGCAGTGGAATCCGACACTGTCGTAGTGGAGATGGGTCAGCAACACGAACGCATTTCCCTCGATCGCGTCGTTTTTGCACCCCCGCCTACGAGAAACGACCCTTCAAATGGATATTCTACGGCAGAAGCAGAAACGACCACTACGGACACACCGGACCCACCCCCGATCGACCGCTCTAGGGAGGTACTACACCCAAGTAGGGGACTCTCGGATTTGCCGATGCTATCGGACTCTACGCGCCCTGGTGTTTCGCTGTCTGAAGCCCCGCTGCCTGGCGTAATTATTCGCCGCCTTGGCGCGTTGACACCCACTCCCCATTTCGCTCCATCAAAGGAGGGAAAGGGACTCGTTAATCGTCATGCTCCCGCGCTGTCGCGTGAGGAACACCGTGTGGCACGGAAGAGTGACACCGCTAATGCGCAATCAAAGCCCTCTCGGGAGCCCGGCGTCTCATCAAGGTCGCCGCGCATCAACGCAGAAGCGGAATCGTCACCAGACACTACCGCCGTGCGGGACAGGACCGAGGAGACTCAGTCGTTACCAGCGAAGCGTTGTCTACGACGCATAGCACGACTGGAGTGACTACGTCGCAGATCGGAGTGGAAATACCGCCTAAGGCACCCTTGAGCTCGCACGTCCAAGACGGAGAAGAGTCGTCGGAGACTAAGTCGCCCAACACGCCTGAGGCGGGCCACACCGTAGACACGTCGCTAAATGCCCAGCAGGGAGGTGCCAACCATAGCACACGGACTACAACTGTAAGGGAAATCAGCTCAGCGAGCGGACCACGTCGACAAACCGAGCTGACACCTCCCGTGCATACGGAGGCGGAACACGCCACGGCGCAGACCAATGACGGCCACCCGTTGACAACGTCACGTGCCACCACGGCGAGGCCGGTTTAATCAGGGTTACCGTTGCCGCGAGCGCGTTTGACGTCACACACCACTCCGTCGAAACGGTTGATACCACGCAAACTTGCGGTACGCCCACCTGGGACTCCCGCGAGAGAAGGAACTCTACCGGAACAAGGAAACGGGAACAGCGACACCGCGAGACGCGTGAAAATCGACCCAAGTTGGGGATCACACCGCGAAGGTACAGTGCCACCAACCTTGTTGGACACAACAAGTTTTAGCCGGAACACCGACGCAGTGCCACACACGGTGAAGCCACCGGAGAGCTCTCCGAAGCAGGATGTCGTAATCACACGGCAAGGCCGGGAAGTCTTCCGACAGGAGTTCGTAGTCGACCACATAGTGGAACACTCATACCACCCGTTGGGGTACATACAGTATCTCGTACGTTGGTACGGCTACAGACCCGAGGCTGACTCGGATGAGCCAATCGAGCATCTCCCATGATCAAAAGTGGTGCAGTACCATCGGCGTACTCTCACGGGTCTCCCGGCGACAATTGTCAACGCCCAAGTGGGATACCACGCCCCGAAGGGGAAGAAGCTAGCTCACCGAGAAGGAAGTTAAGAAGTGGGAGAAGACGAAGCTGGCACTTGGAAAAGGAAAGATATACGTCATAGACGGAAGTAGGTTTAATGGCCATCAAGGCTATATCCTACAACAACACTGCACAGAGGGAATCAGGAGGAAGATAGACTAAGCTCCCGACCCTTGGTTGGAAGGGCCCGGAGCCCCGTCACCAGTACTCCCATTGCTGGGATTGGATCCGCCAGTAAGGCGTGCAGCCAACGCATCCCGCATTGCGGCGACGTCCCCGCTCGCGACAGTTGCGGAAAGCCCAACTCCTCGGAGGAAATGAGCGATCACAGCCGTTTCACCGCTTCCACCCCCAGAGGGGAGGACCGTAGGCACCTCGATCACATCTGGTTCATCCGGAAGGGAAGCCACCACAGCACCTACCGACGAAGG
This sequence comes from Gracilaria gracilis, assembly GCA_030374805.1. Lineage (NCBI taxonomy): Eukaryota > Rhodophyta > Florideophyceae > Gracilariales > Gracilariaceae > Gracilaria > Gracilaria gracilis. The sequence continues at coordinate 106,457 of JARGSG010000033.1, read as the reverse complement.
TTCGGGCGCGGGTGGATCCACCGGCTCAGCCGTCGCCATTCCCGGCGCTGCCGTGTCATTGGAGGTCGGCTCAGCCACGTTGGCAGAAGGAACCTCTTCGACTACGTCGTCATCATCCCCGTCTCGGGTTCTTCGTCCATCATTTGGTCGTCGTCACCGCCGTAGGCGTGGTAAAAATCGTCAGCGTCGACGAAGCCAACGGGATGCCCGTTAGGGATATACCTCGGAGCCATCCGGAGAGCTGCCGCTTCAGCTGCGATGATCTCTTGCACCTCCCAGGGATTAAAAAAGATGAAATCTCCCGCCAATGGCGTGCGTCGTCCCGGGGACCGGTCGAAACTGCCGTCCTCGTGACCGCGGCCGCTCTGAGCGAAGGGCACGCTGGCCCAATCAACTCGGGCGACTACTTCGAGGAGCCCACGAACTTTTTCGGCATTGTTTTCACCTCCCAGAGAGACTCGCAACGAGAGTTCTCGGATGCACGCACGAAGGCGAGGCGGGACATACCACAGTCGATACTGGTCATATACTTCCAATAGGAGATAAGCCGCGGTGCGGATGACCCACTCGGTGAGCACCACGGACCACAGTCCGGAATAAGGATCCTCTATGAGGCAGGAGCCTAGATAGGAGAGGACCGGGGGCAACGCCACGTAGCACCCGCGACATACCTCCACCGAGGACCACCAAGTAGGAATTGGAACGTAACGGCCCAGCCGGTGGTTGTGCCGGATTCGATTGATCTCCGTGTTTTGATACGGGACGAGAAACCCGAAACGGGAACGCGCACGACGCTCATCGCGGATGAAGGTCTGTAACCACCGCGAATGGGACTCCCGGCGAAGATACCTGAACTCCGCCCGGATGATTGGAGGAATCCAACACACGGCCTCTTGGCGTACATTAGGATGTCCGCTCCAGGAGTAAGTCTCAACCACCGCCAAGCGGGCGCAATACGAAATCTCGCCTTGTGTACGGTACAACCGGAGATCGAAACTAATGGAATCAGGAATTGGGAATTCGAAGTTCGCCCGGCTCTGCCGCGCATAGCCCAAGCGAACCAACACCGCCTGAGCGGAAGCCAGCGACTCGCCGGAACGCCGCAAGATTGCGTGAGGAGGGACGGCAACCCGTCGACGCCAATCCCACGAAGTGGTGACTAACGCCGGAAGATCCCCGGGAAGGCGATCAGTACCGTCCGCATAAGACACGATAAGCTCCTCGTTGAAAATGGCTGTAGGATGAAACCACGGAGCAGTCCGGAAGATGTGCGCATGAACGCGAGGGTTCAGCCCGACTAGCTCGTCGTAGGAAGGCCACGGCACGTCATGCAGGACGTGACCATGGGGCTGCTGCCCCTGAGGGAGAATGTGTTCGCCACTGGCGTTGAGCCCCTGGGACGACCCAGAAGCATTGCCGCTTTGCGGAAGAGGCACCGAACGAAATCCGGAGAAGTATCCCGAGTTCGGAGGTTGACCGCTCATCGCGCGAGGCACTCGAGGAACGGGAAGGTTGGTAATAACACCGCGAGAGCGAGTTGAAGACTGTTATGAACACGATTGATCGTCGCTGGAGCGAGGTTTGCACTGTCGAGTGGTAGTGACTTGATCTTCGCGAGGCGAGATGGAATCCGACGACTTCAGGGATGCGCTTTTATGCCCACGGTTGGGAGTTCGACCCGCCATCGCTACGGCGTGGCTCACTCTTAAGGAGGGGGATATGAAGGACAACACTCCTTGGAGGCGATTTGAGGTACTTATTTAATTTCCGCATCATGCGTTAGTAGATATATATGAGCTACACCGCTATTAGCGTGTCGCCTCGATGAGGTAATTTCCACACATGTACACGTGGATTGCACGGCTCGAGGCGCCGCTTAGCGGGTGTGATTAGCACACGTGTAGCACGGATATGCCAGAGGCAGTGCACCCAGCATTGCTGTACTTACTTAGATATTTTATAGATAATTTTGCTCGGCGCACCCACTGTCAGTGGTGCGCCGAGCTCAGTACTTAGAGGGTTGAGCACCGCTCCCCCAAGTAAACTGCCCCTTGCCAAGTAAGGGCTTCTGGCTCTAACTATCACGCCTTCGCGGATTGTTCACCTCCAAGTGGAGTGACGACTGCGTTGTGTAGTGCAACGCTATTGCGGATGAAGCTTCGCTATTGCGATTCATAGACAAGGGGAGGCTCTTTAAGGAGGTGATGATGAATGCCGTGCGTGGCACACCCCACTCTTGGGTAGATTCGTACAACATATAGGATAGTTGTGAGGTGCACAGCATTGCTGGTCAGTCACACACGTGTGGGGAGTTTGCACCCATTGTTGGGGATTCTAGATATTAATATTGGATATTTAGTTACCACTGACAGTGGGCGGCTACACTACATAGTAGGTTGAGCTCAACCCAACTTTGGAGAAGTAAACGACTCAACCGAGTGTTCGGCTCTGATGTTTCACCCTTGGTGAGCAATATCCTCCTCGCGGAGAGTTGCCACTACTGTGTAGGTACCATCATCCGCCTCGCGGCATCTACAGCACCCTTACCGCATTCCGCGTGTTATTCTGTGTGTTTCCTTTATTTGTTTTCGCACTGTTATACAGGTATCGCTACACTGCATACCGGTGTTGACCGTTCTTTGTTTCGCCCACTCGCGTGGTTTGCTACCGCTCTTCGCGTCTCGTGCCACTCTCGTGTGTGTGTTGGTTGTCCCGTCTGTGACGTCATCCCCGACTCTGTCGTGTTCCCCACCACTGTGCGGCTTCTCTGCCTTTACCGCTCTCTACGCGTGTCGTGACGGTGATCCCCGGTCTTACACCCGGCTAGCGCGATCACCCTGAGAGGGGCTCTATTGCTGTGACTACCTCAGTTGAGGGAAGGCTTGAACACCCTTTGTGTGTCTTCTTCCTCCGCAGGGGTTGCACTACAATTGGTCACCCGACTTAGAAGTCGTGTTGTATCCAGCAAGCTGGTTTGGTGCACCTTCCGGTTTGCCGGTTCGTTTTGTGGTCGTGGAGGACATTTCGCAGTTTAATCTGGGATTCGCTACCGACTCTACGTCGTGTCGGTTTCGTTTTCCCAATTTGGGTTGTTGTTTGGACACGGTTCTTTACCGGTGGCACTATCTATTTCCGTAGTGTGAGATTCCCGTCGGTACGGTTGTTGTCACCCAGTTTGGGTTTTTGAACTCGTCCCAGCAATCTGGTGAAGCAACGTTGTCGCATCGTGACGTTCCCGTGGACACGGTTGTCTTTACCGCATTCGTTTTTTTCGTCACTCGTGTGAGGATACTAAATTCATTCGAGGTTAATTTGCTGTTCGCTTGATTGTTCCCAGTTCTCTGGTCTCTTTTCGTCGTCGACGATGGTTTCTGGCAAGCGAGCGAGCCCCTCGAAGGCTCGCTCAGTTGGTTCAGAATTGCCCCCGCGTCCGCGGTCTGTTCCCGAGCCTCCGGCTGGAGCGGAGAAGAAACCCGGAAACCGGAAGCAATCTATAAAGTCGTCTGACTCCCCAGTGGCTGGACCCTCATCTGCTCCTTTGGAGGGTTCCACTCCCGCTGCTGCGGTGAAGGACGCGCTCGTCGTCGAGCTGGAGACTCAAGTGCGCACACTTGAGGTCCAGACGGGAGTCATGAAAAGCTCTCATGCTGCCCTCGCGACTGAGGTCGATACACTTCGTATGAAGGTAGACGCTGCCCTCATCGGAGGTGTATCTGACGATCTACGTATATTACGGAAAGATGTCAACACTCTCTTAGAGGTTTTTCAAGGTTACCCCGGTTTTACTGAGGAGGTCAACACGAAGATATTTCGGATTCTGGGCCGTCTTGAGACGTTGGAAGCTACTATCCGTGCTGACAACGGCGCTTTTGACACACCCGCGGTGGACTCTCATCGCGCCAGAAACCGGAAATTCGGGAAGAATCGCTCTAAGAAGAGGTTAGTCGACGAGTATGATTCGGATTCGTCCAGGTCTTCTGGTATCTCAAACCGCTCTGCGGGTTCTTTTTCGTCGGACTCATCAAATGATGGTGAACGTCGTGGTCGCACTGCGCGCTCTCGTCATTCTAGTTCCACCTCCGGTGTTGTTCGCACCCGTGAGAAGGGGAGGAAGCACTCAGGTTTGAGGGAGCTGAAGCCTACTAATCCCTTGTACAAAAGGTTGTTGTCTTACCGGTACTACCGTTTGGAAGATTCCAGTCTGGACCGTACGCCCCGTGGGACGGGAAAGATCAAGGACTGCATCAAGCGCATGTCCTTGACGTTTCGTAACCAGTTCTTTACTGGGGAGGATCCCATCTTGGTGTTGGATTTTCTTTCACGCTTTGTCGCGGAAGCTGACATCCTCGGCATGAGTGAAGGGCAAGCTTATGTCGCATTACCGTATTTTCTACGTGGACTCGCTGAAGACCAATTCAACTCTGTAAGAGGTTCATCTCGAGCCTCCGAAGGAGGGGTTACCTGCTGGCCTGAGGCCGTGCAGTATCTACTTCGCTCGTACGCGACTGGTACCTCTATTGAGGAAGCAATCACCGCGTTGCGGGAAACGAAGCAACGCCCGAAGGAATCGGAAACCGAGTTTTCAGTCCGACTGAACAAGGCTTTCCACCGTTGTGGCAATGTTTATTCCGCTAATGAGCGTTGTACACTGTTTATCAACGGATTGAATCCGGCTATTCGCACGCTAGTCTCTCAGCGACGGGAAGACAAGCGGAAGACCACTTATCTCGAGTTGGTTCAATACGCGAAAGCGGAAGGAGACGCACTGCGTGCACGCTCCAGACACCGGGGTTCATCCAGGGCGCTTCACCTCGAAGGGGCGTTCTCATCGGTCTCACTGCTACCGCAGGATTTTTTTGGCCACGAAGTGGATAATTTGCATCTGGCACAGGTGAACCTGGATTCTATTCCGACTACGGAGTTGCCTTCAACTACTGAAGCCTCGTCGATGACGGATGATCCGCTGCTTTACGCAGATCGCCCCCGCGTTCGCGGACCGCAAGTACCATATTCAGGGAGTCGTTACCAGCGACCTGGTTGGGTAGACCCGCGGAAGGTGAGAGCAAAGGACCCACGAAGTGCCGGAAGACCCGGGTTGATTTGTTTTCTATGCTACGAACACGGGCATGTGGCACCGGATTGCCACCTCACCATGAGGGATATGCCCACGGTCGTGGTGAATTTCGAAGCTCTGACCCCAGAAGAACAGGCGTCAGTGCCGATAACCGTGTATTTGCGTGCGAAGACCGACTTCCCGAAACGGATTTCTCCCGCAGATATCGCTGCGTTGCGACACTCTGGTTCTTCCCAGGTCAATGCTTCACCGGCTCAAGCCGTGGCGGCAACCGCTGCTGCGGGTAGTTCTGTTCCACAGGAGTCTGTGAAGATCCCTACCGCGCAGGACGCCGTTCCCGTTAGAACGGATGATACTCAGTTAAACTGAGTACGGGAGTCTCCAATGGAGAGGCGGCCCAGTCGATGTCTACGGCGCCCGAGGCGTCACCGCCTCGCTCCCAGGTCAAAATCCTCTCGAGGAAGCCGACCGTCCTAGACGTGGACTCTACCACCGTTGGTGTAATGCGTCGCCCGTGGATACGGTTCAGGAACAACCGGATCCCGGATCGAGTCATGGTCATGGCCAAGCGAAACTACAAGATATTCGCTGACCTTGGCCTTTCTACCCAGTATATGGTGCGTCATTTGTCTATCCTGGATACAGGCGCTGGTCCCCAATTTTATTGTGGAGTCGCTCTTACCGCCGGAAATCCGTTGTCGAGTTCGTCAACGACCCGTCATGGACGTGGCAGATGCAAATAATAACCCGTTGAGTACGGCTGGAATGGTTTCCCTGATCGTCAGGATTGGCAACTGCATTGAGCAGGTTGAATTCATCGTCTGCAAGACGCTTGCTGCCCCTGTCATCTTAGGATGTGACTTCTGTGACAGATATGTCGAGTCAATCAGACCGCGTGCGCGTGAAGTGGAAATGGAAGATGGTTCGGTTGTACCGATTGTTCGTCGTTCTTTGAGGAGAACCTCAGCTAAGCTGGTACCGCTACCAACTCCTTTACAGGATTCTAACCCCTCCGAAGAAGTCTCCGAAACTCCGTGTTGCACGTGCTATTTCTATTCCGCCAGAATCCCAGGTATGGGTTGATGTTACTGCTGCTCCGCGTGGTTTGCGGGTTGTTCAACCATCTACCTCGTTATACGGTAAATATCAGCTCGCATTAGCGAATGGCGTTGTGCAGATCTCGAATGGTCACCCCTTTCGGGTTTTGTTAGCCAACTTTGGCAAAAAGTCCCAGTTTCTGGTGAAGAACCAAGTTATTGGTACTGTCCTACCGCACCCCTACGGCGCTTATCCCTACTAAGGTGACTGCCGCCGAGATGCTCGGGATTGTCGAAGAAACCGCTGATGCGTCTCACTCTCAGGAGGGGGAGGGGTATTCGTCGCGTGCGCAAGCGTCGAACCCGTCTCAGACGGTTAACAACACGGGAGACCCGGAAAAGAAGACCGTGCCTACGAGTTATGACAGGATTGACCCTATTAAGGAGTTAGAAGAATTGAATCTCGGTCATGTACTGGATTCACACCGCGAGAAGTTGCGTGATATGTTGCGCGAATTTACACCAATGTGGGATGGTTCCCGCGGAGAGGTTACAGCTACGGAACACCGGATTGATCTGTTGCCAGACGTTAAGCCTATTGCTCAACACCCTCACAGGGCAGGTCCGAAAGCTCGGGAGGAAGAACAGTTTCAAATCAACAAGATGCTCCGAGCCAGAGTTATAGAACCGGCACAGTCGCCGTGGGCATCTCCAGTTGTACTGGCTCCGAAACCCGATGGGTCCTGGCGTTTTTGTATCGACTATCGTCGCCTCAATGATGTTACCGTCAAAGACGTGTATCCCATACCTCGTATGGACGAATACATTGACTCGCTTGGCGATGCAACCGTCTTCTCCACTTTGGATGCGAATTGGGGGTACTGGCAAGTACCCGTGCGACCGGAAGACCGTGATAAGACTGCGTTTACCTGTCATTCAGGGCTGTACCGCTTTAAGCGTATGACTTTTGGACTTACGAACGCCCCCGCTACTTTTCAGCGTGCTTTGGATATTCTCCTTGCCCGTTTCAAATGGCGGAGTTGCCTCGTCTATCTCGACGATATCATCGTCTTCTCCAATAATTTGGATGACCATTTGGATCACGTTCGTGAGATAATCATAACACTGCGCGACGCAGGAGTAACACTCAAGCTGAGGAAATGTGAATTCTTTACTGACTCGGTCAAGTATCTTGGACACGTAATCCGTCCGGGACGGCTACTGATCGAGCAGGCTCGCGTGAAGTCACTCAAGGAGGCTAAACTACCTACGACTCAGACTGAGCTGCGTTCCTTCCTAGGATTATGCAACGTCTATCGACGGTTCATTCCTCGCTTCGCGAAGATCGCGGGACCGCTCAACGAGCTCCTGAAGAAGGGACAACCACCAAAACTGGGCCCCCTTGCTCCCACGCAAGTGGAAGCATTCAACTCTCTTATAGAGGCAGTCACAACAGCACCCGTGCTGTCATTACCGAAGAACGGGTTGCCATTTACCGTGGATACGGATGCGAGCGACTACCAGATCGGCTGTGCACTGTTTCAGACTATACCCGACGGGGAACGCCGACCAATTGGATTTTGGTCTCGCACGCTCAACGTTCATGAACGGAACTATCCGGTATCCGAGAAGGAGTGTCTCGCCATGGTATGGGCTTTACAGACGTTAAGACCATATCTTATGGGTGTGCATTTTACCGTTAACACGGATCATTCCGCGTTACGCTGGTTAATGTCAATCACGGAACCTTCCGGGCGTTTAATGCGCTGGCGTCTTCGGCTAGCCGAGTTTGATTATGAAGTCACCTACAAGAAGGGAAGTCTCAACGCGCAAGCGGATGCTCTTTCACGTTTGGGAACGGAAGGCGAAGCGTTACGCGTCGACGACGATGATGAAGATATCCCCTGTTTCCTCATGGAGGAGGGTGAAGAAGACTACGAACTGATTTCGGACGACATCTGTGATGACTTACTCGTCGCAGATGGTGAAGACCCGGAACCCGGTGCGTTTGTCCCAATCACTCCTGAGGAGATGATCAGAGAACAGCAGGGAGACCCGTTCTGTACGAGGATACGCGCCCAAATTAATGGCGGTGCGAACATCCCTTTTGGGGTTAACACTCAGGGTTACCTCGTTAGAGTGGTTCGTTCATCCCCACAGATCGTGGTTCCTCACTCCTTGCAGTCCAGGGTTCTTCACCTATCACACTTTTCTAAGGTTGCTTCCCATCCTGGGGCTAGAAGGCTATACACGACACTACGTCGGGATTTCTACTGGCCCGCGTTAGCGTTGGATTGCTATACCACCGTCAAGGCGTGTACGCACTGTGCTCGTGAACGAGTTAAATTACGTCGCCATGCGAAGAAGCTAACTCTGTTCCCCGCACGGGCGCCTCTTGAGTTTGTTGCCATCGATATACTCGGTGAGTTTTTAAGGACATCCCGAGGTAATCGGTTTCCACTCGTCATTACGGACAGATTCTCGAAGTTAGTCCGGACAATTCCGTTGAGGAAGATTACATCACGCACTGTTGCGGAAGCTTTCGTTAAGCTTTGGGTCCTAGTCTACGGTCCCCTGGTTAATCTCCTTTCGGATAATGGTCCGCAATTTACTGCGCGTTTCTTCCAGGACGTCTGTCGGATACTCGACGTGAAGAATCTCTTCACGACGACGTATCATCCCCAATGTAATGGGCAAGTCGAGCGATTTAATCGAACGCTGCTCTCCGCATTGCGGGCTTATACTGTTGAACATCCAAAGACTTGGGATCTCTACACGGATACCGTGACGTACGCGTACAACACGCAAGTTCACAGAGTTACTGGTTTATCTTCTTTCGAGCTTGTGCTGTCGCGAACGCCCCCGCCAGTTGCGGTTGAACCTCAGCCAAAGCTGGATACGTTCCCGTCGACGGTTGATCACTACCTGCGTTGGAAGCAGTGGCTTTCATTTATAATACCTGTTGCCAGGTCGGCAATGGCTAAAGCACAACACGCTTATAAGCGGAACTTTGATGCCCGTATTCGGAGACCTCTACCACCGCTGGAACCGGGACAAACCGCCTTTGTAAGGAAAGAATATTACACTCCTGAAAAGAAGAGGCGACACAAGCTTTCTCCCATCGCTGATGGTCCGTACCGCGCTATTAGCGTGAATAAGGACACAGTTGTACTGGAAGTTGGTGGCGCTCATGAGCGTTTTCCTCGGGATCGAGTTGTACAAAGACCTACCCGTCATACGGAAGTTGTTTTGGATACTCAGCAGGAGGCTGAACAGGCGGAGAACCGATCGCTTCAGTCTACAGAAGCTACACCACTTGTGGGACTTCGTCACCCATCGAGGGGATTGTCGGAGTTACCGATGTTATCGTCGCGAACCGAATCTTCAGATTCTACACCGCTTGTGAAGTCGCGCTTTACAGCGTCTATCGAACCGTCAACTGACGTGATGACTGCTCCCCGTATCGCTCCACCTCAGGAGGGGGAGGGGAATTCACGCGTTGTTGCGGAAGAACAGGAATCACCGGTGTCGCAACCGTCGCAGACACCCCGTGATTCACGGAGAGAAGAATTGGAGACTGAGTTGTCTCAGGACACCGTCGAGGACGTGATTGCTAAGGATACCACTGTTAGTGGGCAGGCAAACCCGCTACAGCGTGCTGATATTGCCAAGGGCGCGCAACCCTCTACAGCGGATCGCAGCCCTATCAGCAAGGGACACGGGCAATCTACGGACTCCCGTACTGTCCAGGATACTGGAATTGCTCACCTGCACGGGGAATCGCCGCATGATCAACCTCCTGTTGTCGAGGAGACACAGGAGGGACCACCTGATCGCGCTCGCGACAGTTCCTCGGCACCGCCGGAAGTCGACGCTGATCACCCGATTTCTCGGAAGAGCACGGCTACAGCACCGCTGGATACTGCTACACGGAGTATTCCGGACGCGCGCAAGCCGCAAACCGTCGCTGACGTTCGTCGCGCACCGCCTACGCAGGCGCGAAGTAAGGAAATCACGGCAGATCCCGGTATCGCAAGACCAATTAGTCAGGAAAGAGAGAAGACGCTCGCGGAAGCGAAGTTAGAGCACCCCGGAACGGGTATGGAGGAAGCACCACCGCACCCATCCGTGGGGAAGTCGTTAAGCGCTCGTCATGACGTTTTGAACCGTCATGACAGTGCACGCACCGTTGGAGATACGGAATACCGCCCTGATTTAGGGAAAATACACGCTGCCAGTGCAGGAGTGCGCGCGCGCCACACGTCGCGTGGCACACGCCGTGCACCACACAGTGGGCCTACACTGTCGACCGGCAGCGCCGTAGCCACGAACCGTCGCACGGAGTCACGTGAACCGGCACGTTCCGTGGTAGGTAATCTGCCTCCCCGTCCGAAACCACCGTCAACACGGGAAACTACTCGTAATCGAGACGTTGAGGAGACCGTCGAAACGGAAGAACTGCTCGAGAACTCTCGGAATCCGGTAAGGAAGACTCAACAGAGGACGACAAAACCGCCGAAGGCGTCAGAGGCACACAGCAACGCAGCTGGTATCCCTATTACAGTACCGCTACGAAGCGTGGACGACCCTTCTAAAGGTGGTGAAGAACGTGAAGTTTACTCGAAAGAGTTCGTGGTCGACCACATCGTGGGACACCGTTGGCACCCGAAGGGGTATAGGCAGTACCAGGTGCGCTGGTATGGCTATCCGCCATCAGCAGACACGGATGAACCGGTTGAGCACCTGCCAGGATCGAAAATCGTGCAGTATCACCGCCGTACTAACACGGATGTTCCGGCTAACCTACACCGCGCCCTAGTGGGGTAGACCGCCACCGTCTGTGACGGAACGTTCTCTCGTGTCCGGCGTAGCCGTGTAAACGACAACGAACCTCACTCGAGGAAGCGTAACGACCTCCAGCGGAGTACAGTGCCGAAGTTACTTCGTGAAGGCACCCTCTAAACGAGGAGAGTTGAAGAATAAGCTAAGCTGCCCTCAGGAAGAGGAGAAGATTTAAGAAGACTCTATGAAGATGAAAGGACACTCAGAAGAGGATTATGAAGAAGAAGTAATGCCCTCAGGAAGAGGAGAAGAAGAAAGAAGACTCTACGAAGAGGAATTGAAGCTCAGAAGAGAATTTGAAGCACTCATGAAGAGGAATGAAGACTCTATGAAGAGGAGAAGAACTATGAAGACTCTATGAAGAGGAAGAAGGACTCTAAGACAGAGGAAAGTGCACTCAATCATGAGGAAGATTTGAAGACCCCGGAAGGGAGAAGATTATTGAAGATTACACTTGAAGAAGGAAGATAGCCTTGATGCTCAAGGAAAGAACACAGTTTTACTGGACATCTCAACTAAGCTGTACCCCGCTATTCGGGACTACAACGGCCAAGTTATTGGGAATCTACTGTGACGAGCTCCTACGTGGAGGGGCCATCCGAGCCACTCGGTCCTTGCTGAGCACCAGCGTTCGCCAGCTGCGCTATCAGGGCGTCGCGCATCTCTGTGACGTCGCCCGACGCTGCGCCAGAGGCACCAGCTGAGCTGAGGAACTGAGCGATCACGGCAGCCCGTGCTTCTTCGGATACTCCCGCGTTCGCGGCTTCATTCGGCATAGTCGACGCCGCCGTCGCAGGCGCCGAAGCAGCCTCTACAGGAGTTGGAGAGGACACAGGAACTGGAACTGGTACAACCGGCGCAGCCGGGGCGATATGACCACCCGTAGGGGGGTTCGCTACTGCAACAGCAGGTGCTGGCTCCACAACGAGAGTGTCGTCTTCTCCAAAGGCATCGTCCTCATCAGGAGCGTCATCGAGCATGATGTTGTCGCCTCCAACAGGGTGAAAGAATTCATCAGTCATGATGAATCCGGTGGGATGCCCAGGAGGGATGACTCGCTCTGCATGACGCAGGATATGTGCCTCCGCTGGAGTGATCAGTGTCCGTGACCACGGGTCGTAGAAGACAAAATCGCCCGCTAGCGGTGATCTGCGCCCGGGAGACCGGTCAACCTGAAGGTCTCCGTCATCGCGCCTACTCTGAGCGCGTGGCACCTGGCTCCAGTCTACTGTGTCAATCACTCGCAAGAGGCTCATCAACTCGAAGAGGTTTCCATTGCCGCCCAGCGGAAGAGTAAGATCCAAGCTTCGAATGGCTTGCCGCAAACGTGGAGGGATAAACCACAGTCTGTACTGGTCGTACACTTCATGAAGGACGTACACCGCCGTGCGGGCTGCCCATTCCGTCACCACCACGGTCCACCATCCCGTGAACGGGTTCGTTGCCAACCGACTACCGATGTAGGTCAGGCACGGGGGAAGCTCAACGTAGCACCCCCGGCACACCTCGTAAGAGGCCCATACAAAGGGAAATGGCACGTATCTTCCACGCATGTGGCGAGGCCTAATCCGGTGTGACTCCGTGTTTTGATAGGGGATCAAATATCCCCAACGGGAGCGAGCACGTCGTTCGGAACGGATCATGTTCTGCAAGAAGTTGGACCGCGGGATGCGGGGCAGGTATCGGAATTCAGCACGCAACAGCGGACGGGTCCAGCACAGGACATCCTGGTGAATCGTGACGTTCTGATAACGCTCTACTACACCGGCAAGCCGGGCCAAGTTCTCGCCGTAGTGCACCTCACCGAGGGTTCGGTAGAAAGCAACGTCAAACCGGAATTCCGTGGGTATCGGTTGTTCCGAGTATGTTCGGGCAAGCCGCAGATGCGCGACACGTACCATCTCCGCACGAGCGGTATTGTGCGACTCACCACGCCGGTGGACAAGAGCTTGCGTTGGCACGGTAATCCAGTATTGCCAGTCAAAGGTAACCGTCATCCAGACGTGAATCCCACCCGGCAAATGACCGCTGCCGTCTGCGAACGCCGCTACGAGAGAAGGCTGAGTGACCCCGTGAGGGTGTAACCAAGGAGCCCGTACGAACGGTAATGGATTCGACCGTGGATCCACGTCTTCTAACTCGTCATACGAGGCCCACGCACCGACAGTCGGGTTAAGCACCGGCGCTGCCGGAGGTATTGCCGCAATGCCGCTGCCCACTTGATTGGGGAAGATGTACGGAGCCGGTTGTGCACCCGTTTGGGGAAGAGGTGCCGTATGGAAGCCGGGATTCATCGCCGATGAGGGGTTGGAGGACGACGGCTGGGCCGGTTGAGGATGACCAAAGCCCCCGAAATAGGGTTGAGGAGGCCCGCCAGGCGGTTGGTTGTTGCCCTGATTGGGAGTACTCATCGCTGTTGTAGCGCAAGGAAAGGAAGCCGAAGTGTTCGGAACAGAAGGAGCAAGAGGAAGCCGAGGAATCGGAGGCGATACCGCTGCAGAGCGTGTAGAAGTTGGTGATTCGCTTGGGTCGCGTGGCGAAGTGACAGGAGAAGGAGAAGGACCCGCTATCGGGGAGGTACTTATACACTCCGAAGGAGGAAGATGCACGCGCTCGCGGGTCGTCGTCGCGCCTCAGGAGGGGGAGATGTAGTGCAACGCTATTGCGGATGAAGCTTCGCTATTGCGATTCATAGACAAGGGGAGGCTCTTTAAGGAGGTGATGATGAATGCCGTGCGTGGCACACCCCACTCTTGGGTAGATTCGTACAACATATAGGATAGTTGTGAGGTGCACAGCATTGCTGGTCAGTCACACACGTGTGGGGAGTTTGCACCCATTGTTGGGGATTCTAGATATTAATATTGGATATTTAGTTACCACTGACAGTGGGCGGCTACACTACATAGTAGGTTGAGCTCAACCCAACTTTGGAGAAGTAAACGACTCAACCGAGTGTTCGGCTCTGATGTTTCACCCTTGGTGAGCAATATCCTCCTCGCGGAGAGTTGCCACTACTGTGTAGGTACCATCATCCGCCTCGCGGCATCTACAGCACCCTTACCGCATTCCGCGTGTTATTCTGTGTGTTTCCTTTATTTGTTTTCGCACTGTTATACAGGTATCGCTACACTGCATACCGGTGTTGACCGTTCTTTGTTTCGCCCACTCGCGTGGTTCGCTACCGCTCTCCGCGTCTCGTGCCACTCTCGTGTGTGTGTTGGTTGTCCCGTCTGTGACGTCATTTCCGACTCTGTCGTGTTCCCCACCACTGTGCGGCTTCTTTGCCTTTACCGCTCTCTACGCGTGTCGTGACGGTGATCCCCGGTCTTACACCCGGCTAGCGCGATCACCCTGAGAGGGGCTCTATTGCTGTGACTACCTCAGTTGAGGGAAGGCTTGAACACCCTTTGTGTGTCTTCTTCCTCTGCAGGGGTTTCACCACACGTTTTTCACGTATAGTTACCCATCCTTTTGGCGCTCAGAATATAACCACTATTTTTGTGTCTGGTTCCGACCTATTGTCGTATACTCGCCCCTGTATTGGGTTTGCTTTATTCTTTCTCTCTTTTCCCCACTCTGGTGGTTTGCTTTATCCCCTTTTTGGGTTTGCCTTTTTGCTATGTTCTCAGTGGCCCGTTTCCAACACCTTGTTGTTGCCGTGCTACTCTCTTTCAAGGACTCATCTCGTGACCGTGTGAACACGTGGATCTTTACCGCCTACTAATCAAGTCAACGCTCCGACGCTTGTCGTGGTGGTTTGAACTCGGATTTACACCCGGCTTAGCTGTGTCATTTCCGGAGTGCTCCGTTCGCTGTGCTGCCCTGCCGAGGGGAAGATTCCGAACGTCTTTGTGAGCTTGCGCTTTTTCCGCCAAAGACGTTGCTCCACAGCTGCAAAAAAGGTAGTGAAGTACCTCTATTCTACCCGCAATTCGGCTATAGAGTACAAAAAGACAACAAAGCTGTTTTAGAGGACTCTTTGGATGCAAAATGTGCTTTCAATCGTGAAGACAGAATGTGTACAAGTGGTCTTGTTTCAACTCAAGGTGGTGGCCCAATTTCCTGGCAGACTAAGAAGAAAACCATAGTTGCTCAGTCTACATCGAAGGCTTAATATGTATGTCTCTACTTTCTTCGTCGTTTGAGAGGGATTATAGTTAAGACGACTTGTTAACGAAGTACTCGGAAATTTTTAGCAGTGTGTGGACATATTTGGTGACAACCAAGATATAATCTTGTTCGCAAAGTACGAAGTTTTGAATGAACGTACAAAAAAAATGAAGTGAAGTATCATTTAGTAGAGGATTTGGTAGAGCGCGGACTAGTCAAAATCAGATATCGAGAGGGTAGCCAGTTCAGTGCAGACTTGTTTACAAAGGCCTACGGACCGCGAAGGCAAGGACAACTTTGTGTCGAGTTTGGCATAGAGATACGGAGATAAAAACGAGAGGAACTGTAGAGAATTTATAACCGCTTAAATCTTGGGTACAGGTGCGGTAGAAACGTTTGCTGCGGATGTACAAACAATCAACCGGCACTATCCAGGCCCGTTTTTCTGACTGATTGAATACTTTGGATAAAGCACATGACTATGACTGACTGACTTCATCGTTTGAGAAGTAGTCAGGTAAAGTAGTCAGAGTGTACATAAGAGCTTAATTTGCATTCAAAGCTACAAAAATTAAAATTTAATCGGAAGCCGAATAGTGAGTAGAACGATTTTTGTTCGAACAGTAATTCTGTAGCAATTGGTTCAGTGTCAATGTGGCTTGAGGTGGATCCCGTTATTGTCTTAAACTACTAATACATTGTATAACACAGAAAAGCACGCCTAAAATAACGTAAATACTTAAAAGTGACTACTTTTTGACTACTTTGACTGACTACCGCCAAAAATGCTTGACTATTTGACTTCGAACCCGAAAATTAAGTAGTCAGAAATACGCCCCTGGCACTACCAGAGTGCAGTAACTACTTGGTCCTGCACACTGGTGCAGTGCGGTACGTTGAACTGCGATTGCGTTCCAAAACGCATAAAATGCTGTAGCTGCAAACGGGAGTTTGGGGCAAGCATGTTGAAATCCTAGGGACAGACTTAAATGTCTGTAACTTCCCGCGTAAAAGTCAGTAGCATAAGTAGTCACCGAAAATGAGTAAAGCCTAGTGAGCTGGGATGATCTCTACAACCTTCTAGACCCCAGCTACACTCTTCCAACACTCCGTTGGGCGTTGAGCTACGCGACACTATCATAGTACATGAAGTAGGGTTCAAGGCTATCCTAAAATTACTCCGAGCTTTGCTGCCATGAAATAACCGTGGAATTTGATCATTCTCACAAGCACTGTAGGTGTACTACCCGGAAGTAATGGTATTTCGAGGAACGAAGAATGGGAATGTTGATCCGTCCAGGTTCGCAGTCGCCACGCGCAACGCGGAGTTGATATCAATAGTCAAAGAACTTAGAAGACAGGTTTACCACTCTCGAGATAAGTGCGAGTTCCGCAGTCTTTCATGCCAGCCGCCAAATATAAAAGCATCAATTGTCTTCATCCGCATTTTAATTCGCTGGATTCTCCCTGGGTCGCAGGCGTTTACATAAGCTTCCTGTTCGCTACCCGGATGCTTCGCTGTACAGCTTCTGGATAGTCCGGAGCCGGATACCTTCCAGAAAGCTCTTTCTAATGAAAGCTGTAGAGGTAGCACTAGAAGTGTTGGTTAACATAGAAACTTTTGTTCCAGTCAAATTGGAGGTTGTTGGCACTCAGTAATTTGGACGACCTTCACTTCAACTTCGAAACGAAAGCATTTATGACACATCTCACATGCTTGCGACTTTATGCATTGACCTTTACCAGGCCCTTAACTCTCGAATCACGGTCTGGACGGCTCAACATGAGCCCATAGGTCAAGAGCTTTCCAATGCGCCTATATGATACAGAACACAACGCGATCATAACATCCATCCATAACATCGACATTTTGGCCGGTAGGGATGCCTGGAAAGTGCATAGTTACACAACTTCACAAAGCATTTGGAAGGCTTTTCCCAATAGCCCAAACTGGCTGTCTTGCACCATCCATTGTAATTCTTCAAAGCATCGTCGCTCACGTGGCAGTTGCCGCAAACCATTGGAAGATTGAAAAGCCTTTGAAACTCCACACTATTCTTGCAGCACTGTTCACATTTTCGTTTGAAGTTCCCATTTTCTTCTCCGCCACACCCGAGATAAGTGCTTTCATGTAGAAGGCTACATGGGAAATATGTTGTTGGCGAAGGGAGGCCCGTGTGCGTCCATGGTAGCGGGAGAGTTGGGTACGGTGTCAATGGTACCGAGAGCGTTCCGAAATTGAGCTCAGGAAAACGAAAATCGAGGGATGGGGAGGGCGTCCACAGCTTTTTTCCGCCCTTTAGCCTTATCATCTCAGATTTCCTTTGTAGATTTAGATTCTCTGTGATGGGAAGAACTGGATGTACAAATGATGGCCGTACCTCGGTGTTTTCACTCTCTGAGTCAAGAACATCACTGTTCTCGTTTTCATCAATTGTCAGTGTTACTTGGTCTGTAAGAGTCTTTTCATTGTAAACTCTTTCCTCTATTTGATTCAAACCGGAGAGAAGGAAGTTGTCATCATTTTCCTCAACCTGCAAAATATTATCTTCATCCAGAGGCGGAGGTGGATATTGTGTCGGCATGTCTGTTTTGTTCGAAAGGTTCACGCGCCATGTTGGTCCTACGATGCGAACGGCTGCATCGGCAGGTTTAACAAAATGTTTGAGAGGTTGCACATTAGTTGATTTAACACGGTACTGCTAATTGGCGTAAGGGTGAGAAGCGGAAGAAGAAAGCTGAAAAATACCAATTTCGTGACACTTCTTATCCCGACGGCACACATCTCTTTGAGGGTGAAACTGTGTGAGTTGCCTTCGGCTTGGAATAGGGAGAGAGTCAACGATCAACGATAAGCTGGTTGAAGACGAAAAAATTCTTTGATCAGTCCGATCAAGAGACACAATACTGGCTTTTATAACTTTTGTCGTTGGTAGTGAAAGTGATGGAGTCGGAGTTCAGTGGCAGGAAGATACCCTTGCACATATTTACACTGGAATTATTGCTGTTTCTATATACGCAAATGTCGAAGCTAACCGTTGGCGCTACACCAGCAATGGGGGCAGGGGGCTTACTGCAGAGGTTTACAGGAGAAAGCTATAGGACTTCTTGCTGTGTTGTTGTCTTTCGTGCTTTGCATGCAATCAAATCTAATATGCATATCTATTGTGGCCAAGTACTCTGGAATTTCGGAGGATCCAGTGGAAGAAATTGCTTTCTGTTGAGTTGTGAGGTCTAGAGATTGTGGCGAGGCTCGAGCGTCTCGGTGGCAACGTCTCATTCGAGTTCATGAAAGATCTTCGTGCAGATGTATACACTCCCATGGCTGTTGCTCGTTCAACCTTTCGTGCTCGATAAAATGTTAAGAGGACTAACTCTTTCAGTTACGCTGTGCTCGATGTATTGGCTTATGGCTTCAGATCAAAACTCCAGGTGAACATATAGAAGTTACAGTAAACGTACTCGGCACCAAATCGCGCCTGACTTGTAGAACAAAGGCCATTGATCCCCGTAGACTGGTGCTGGAGCTCTTGGGCGACATGAAGCAAACTGGTGTACAAATTCAGGAATATCTCCAAGAGAAAGAAGGAAGGAAGATAACGAAACATCATGTTTTCTATTTTGCTTTTTGGTAGAGGAAGTAATTCCCAAAGGCTTTACTTTAAATTTCTACTCCATCTGCTATCTTTAGACATTCGAAGCCACGCATAACTGACATTCTAATCTCGCTAGACTACCTGCCCCGTCTTTAGGCCATTACCCTTCGTTAAATATTTAATGTGCAAATGTGATCTTTTATAGCATCCAATGATAACATCGGCACCTCGGTCTATAGGGATGCCGAGAAAGGGCATAGTTGCAAACGTGCAGAAAACAGTTGGAAGGGTTCTCCGAGTAGCCTAGATTGGCGTTCTTCTCGCACCAGCCGTTGTAGTTCCTTAGAGCAACATCTTTAGCCCGGCAGTTGTGACAAACCATGACAGGATTAAAGTTCCGATGAAAATTTGCGCTGTCTCTACAGCACTGCTCACACTTACGTTTGAACATTTGGTTTTCTTTTCCAACACGGCCAAGAAAAGTTTTTGCAGGTGGTATCGGTGCAGCTTGAATCGAAGGCGTTGGTATCAAGGGGGGTGATTCTATTACAGGGGAATCAGCAGGCAAAGACGAGGTTGGAATCTTTGTATCTCCTTCTAACTTCACCGCCCCAGAAGGTTGTTTTTGATTAGCTCCATCATTTGAAAACAACGAACTTCCATGGTTATCTCTTGCTGAGTCTAAGACGTCATTTTTTTGATGATGTGCTGTCGCTGGTATTGGTTGAATTCCATAGGCCTTTCGAATATTAGGCGCTTTGTCTCGTAGAAAGTATTGGTTGTACTTACTTGTTAGCTGTCGTTCCGGCAATTCAAGGGAGTCCACTACTGGATTTAGTGAATCGGGTTGCGCCGTGTTCCATGTTGATCTCACTGTGCGAGCGGCAGTATTTGTCGGTTTTTGAAAAGACGCCTTGCCCACTTCTGAAGATTTTGATCGGAGCTGGGTTCCACGAACTGCGTTGAAAGAGTGGAGCAGGAGAACAAAGGCTACGAATGGAAACTTCATGGTCTTTGCTTTCCTTGCAGAACACATGGCGTTGCCTATCTGCGACACAGAACTAGGAGATAATCAACGTTTAATTGTTGAAGCAGTACGAGTACCGAGCGAATATACTGATCTGATCACCCGTGCACTCGCTTCTTTTAAGTCTTGACGAGAACCACAGCGCTACGCCTTGTGAGCCTCCTACGTACTCATTTCGACTAAGCTAGTGGTTGAGGCAGAACTAATTTATGCTGGATGCATGACATGCAAAATGACGGCAGACTGATGTGTAGCAAGAGACTAGATGCTTGCAAAATCTCAACACGACGTGGTGCTTGAACAGAGAGATGGTTATTGCTCCTCCCTAGTATCCCGGCTGGGGACTGAATTGTCATATACAATGGTAAAGTTGCAGCTGGAGAATGAGCAGTAACATTGTAGCGATGTTTAAGAAAGACCCACGAATGCATTAGGGAAATAGTTAACTCAAAGCACCCATGGATAACATCTGCATTTGGATCGATATGGATGCCTGGAAAGAGCATGGTTGCAAAGCTCTATGAAGCAGTCAGAAGGAGCATGCCTGTATCCCAAAGTGGCCCCCCTCCTGCACCATCCACTGTACGTCCTGAGAGCAAAATCGCTTACCCGGGAATTGGGACAAAGCTGAGTCGGATTCGTGAGCCTATCGAGATCGATGCTGTTCCTACAGCACCGCTCGCAATGTCGTTTGAATTGCATGTTCTCCCTTCCAACTTGGCCCAGGAAGCTTTCCTCGAATATTACAAGATCAGGCTCAATGGTTGCATTGCGCGTTGAATTCATTCCTTCATTTTCAGATTGAGGCAATTGGGCGTACAGCAGGTGGTTAAGGTCACCATCTTCATATGGTATCGAATCAACAAAGAAGTCATTTCCAGCGTGCATGGGGTCGGGTACTCCCTCGTGGTCGTAGGTACTTGCATCGGGAATGGCTGAAGCAGATGATGGTGCTCCGAGTTGTACGGAGTTATCTATCCCTGTAAGCGGTGGAGGCAACGCATCTGGTGGGGATAGGGTGTGCGGAGTTGTTTGGTTTATAGGAACGAATTCGCTGGAAGGCAGCGGACTGGGTGATGGTGGAGGAAGTGGCAAGTTAGTGGCAATTGGGGGTTGAGGCTTATCAGCGTGGCCATAAGCTGCATGTGGTGGCGTAATGTGATCTCCGCCGGTGTGTCGAGCGTGGGACAAGCTTGGTGGAAGAGGCAGAGGCGTTAATGAGATGGTTCGATGCTGTTGTTGAGGTGGCCGGGCATTGCGGTGACCAGATGATGGAGGTTGTATGTGCTCGTTGGTGTGGTTCGCAAGAACAGAAACGAAGTTGAGGAGCAGTACAAGAAACGTGACGAAGGCAGAAATCATAGCAGTTGTGTTGGTTGCGGGATGCATTTCGGAGCATGGCAGATTTTTGTGCTGGGCTCGGACTTGAGAAGAAAGATGCTAATCAACGGCTAGCAGCTGCATTTTAAGCGTGGTTGCGAACTTGGACGGGATGGTACAAGGGTAAGCCACACAGTTGCACTGCATGGGGGTGTGAGCAATGCCTTCGCTGTCGGTAATGACCAGGTAATGACAGAAGCGATATGCTGTTGATGCTAATCCAGCTGGAAAAAGGGCAGAAGGTACGAATTAACGCGCAGATGAAGGGTTAGCGCTCTTTTCCTTGTTGACAAGAGGCTCAAGACAGAAGGAGTCAATTACGGCCAAGTAATTGGTAATTAGCGGCGAAGGTTTTGTGCAGAGGCAAACCCTTTTTTACTGTTGAACACTTTACAGTGGCCAAGAACATTCAAAAATTTTGAATGTCAAAGCCATGATTGATAGGAATAGTGTTGCTGTAGGGGGAGTGGGAGGATTACAAAGAACTTCCAACAGTCTGGTAAAGGGGCGACGACGATGATGCCAGCGAAGAAGCGCAGCAGTACCAACGGCATCTACCAGACCGACGGGCGAGTCCGAGTCCCAAATCGCGTATATCGCCGTCGTCCCCTTGCCATAATTGCCACCAAAGAATACATTCTCGTTCCTTCAATTGCCAGGTCATGACATGTGTCATGTCTGGGAGGCAATTACGGCCAAGTAATTGGTAATTAGCGCCGAAAGTTTTGGACAAAAGTGCGCGAAAAGCGCTAAAACGGGCGCGCTGCCCGATTGGGGGATCAGCGACTGGCTCTAAAAGGCGCATCGTGTGCGCGCGCCACACACAATCTCGCGCCACAGCCCTGCAGCATCTCGCGTGCAAGCGGCGCCACCCACATCGTCCGCCGCCGCCGCCTCCGCCTCCGCCTCCGCCTCCGCCGCCGCCAGCACCCCCGTCCACCGCCGTCGCGCGCCATTCCGTCCGCCGTCCTTCTTCGTCGCCCCCACCGCCGCCACCGCCACCATGCCCGCGCGCGCGCTCTTCCTGCCGTCGTCGTCGCCGGCGTCGTCGCCCTCGCCGTCGCCCGCGCCGTCGCCCGCGCCGTCGCCCGCGCGCCCGTCGTCGCCGCGACAGGCGTCGCGCCTGCTGCACCAGCTGCTGCGCGAGCGCGACGCCATCGCGCACCTGCGCGCGTCGCTGCCCAAGTTATGCGCGCTGCTGGACGCCGAGATCCAGCGCTGCCGCGCGGCGTGCTCGCCGTCGTCGGCGCGGCGTCGCGTCAAGCTGCTGGTGCCCGCCGACAAGTTCCCGGACTACAACTTCGTGGGGCGTCTGCTGGGGCCGCGCGGCACCACGCTCAAGACGCTGCAGCGCGACTCGGGCTGCCGCATCATGATCCGCGGCAAGGGCAGCATCCGCAAGGACAAGGAGCCCGACGTGCGTGGCAAGCCCGGCTGGGAGCACGTCTTCCACGAGCCGCTGCACGTCGTCATCGAGGCGCCTGACACGCTGCCCGAGCGCGCGGCCGCCGCCGCGCTGTCGCGCGCCACGGACGCCGTGGAGCTGTTGCTGGTGCCCGTGCCCGAGGAGCGCGACGCGCTCAAGCGCCACCAGCTGCGCGCGCTCGCCATCATGAACGGCACCTTCCGCGGCGCGCGCGCCTTCGCGCCGGAGCCCGAGCCGCTGGCGCCGCTGTCGCTTCAGCCGCCACCGTTGGCGCCGCGCGCGCTCAAGTCGCCGCCGCCGCGCGTGTCCGCGCGCGCCGGAGCGCGCGCTGCCGCCGCCGCCGCCGCCGCTTCCACGTCACTGCCCGATTTTTCGCCGCTCAGCGCGCAGCTGCTGCGCGTCAGCGGCTTGGACGATCTGGCGCTCGCCTCCATGCGCAACCGCAGCGCCGAGTCGTCTCCGCCGCAGCCGGAGGTGAAGGTGGCGGCCAGCACGGCGCTCAGCGCCGGCGGCTTCATCGGGCGCGAGTTTTATAACGGCGCCTTCTCCAACGGCGCCGTGTTGGGCTCGTCGTCGTCGTCGCGCGCCGCTTGGGATGACACGGCGTGCTCGTCGCCTTCGCTTTCCATCTCGGCGTCCGCCGCCACCTCGTCGTTCGAGGCTCTTCGCTACTAGGTCTAACGTGCTCTTCCAACTGTAACTGCGCCGCGTCGCGCTGATGATCTGTACTAATGGTAACCGCTGCTGTCGATGCGTTTGTCGCCCTGAGGGGCGTTGCTCAATAATTGTTCATCCTTACCCCCCCACCGCACCCCGGCCTGCCCATTACTTTCCAGGGTTCACCCGGTTCTACCCATGGCCTGCGTGTAATAATTTCTTAGCATGCCACACTTCTGCAACACCTCATTGCGAGGCGCTTTTTGTCGCACCTCTCCCTCCTTTGCTCACAGTCTTTTTTTTTTTTTTTTTCTTCTTCGGCGCTGCATGCACGCTCGAACGCCTTGTCTGTTTCTTTCTTGTTCACTCACACAAACTCTTATTTACTAATGTAGTTGTATAATATTGTAAATGGTTTGACCCATGTTGGGATGCTCCGTTCCAACTGTTTCTTAAAAACGCTTGGCTCCTGGTCACGTGGCTGCGTCACCATGAGAAGACAACCTTACATATGTGTGGCCCATGTGAAACAGCTTCAAAGCACTCGGCTGCCCACCATCGTGCACTCCATATCTTTGCGCGCTCGCGAGTGACTTCAACTCCTCCTGTTCATCGTATCGATTCCAGTTGCTGCTTTTTCTCGTGTTTGGTGCCACCGGCAGAAAATGTGATGCGCAGATATTAAGATATGAATGCAAGTATCATAGCTGAGAAACGCCTCCTCGGGCTGGAACAGCAGCTCGAGAGTTTGACACCAGTCTTGCGCCTAACGTGAGTGCCACGTCTTCTGTCGGTGGTGTGTTGCATGCATATCTGCATATGCGCAGAAACCACCCTCTTCAGCGATATCGCGCTCTAACCGAAGGTAACGTTTTGTTCCAGTCTCCTGCATCGTTACGCCTTCGCCAAAAGAGGCAGACATGTCTCGTCCGTATGTCATTGGCTACGCTCACAGCACACAGCGGTGAGCTTCTGATCTCGTTCGCCTCGCCATTTGTTGATCGCTGTGAAATGGCCCAAGTAGAGTGCTTGCTTTTCAACAACACAACTACAAGCCAGTCGAGTACAGCATCATAGGCGCCTCCAGTTGCTTACTCCACTACTTTACATGTACTGGCAGATACTGCCGTTTCGCATTTACTGCCGTTTCGCATTTACTGCCGTTTCGCATTTACTGCCGTTTCGCATTTACTGCCGTTTCCTTGCAAGCCCCCTTCGCCTTCAGCTTACGTATCCCCTTGATCATGGGCGATCCAGCCAGTACTACCGTAGCTAGTACGGTGCCGAAACTATTTTTGTGCGCTATCATAGCTGTAAAAAGGTATCAACTGCGGTCGAAAACACCTTGGGTAAACGGTACCTAATACTTTCTTTGTACCATATTATAGCCCCGTGAGTGTGCTACTGATTTGTGGTTTGTGGCTAGCCTTACGCTGTAGAGATAAATCTTATAGGTTGTTGGGGTTCTTACTGTAGCATACCCCTACGAGTAATTCACGTACGCGTTTCATAAATGAGAGAGAGAAAGGTATCAAAGGTTGGGCAGGGTTAGCGTTCTAACCCTTAACGCTGTACTGCACGAATGCAAGGACATTCCCCTAGTAGAGATATGATACCAGCAGGGAATGGCCGACGGACCAAAATATCTTGGCTTGCAGTCTCTTGCTGTAACAACTTTACAGCGTCGAGTTATTTCCGTTAGCCGGATCCCTCTCTGTATGCGTTGATGGAAATCTTGCACAGCAATTCTCAGGGGGGGTTCTCATCCTGGATGAGACTCGAGATTGGCGTGGATTTGTTTCGATGAACTTCTCTGACGTCATTCGATACACAGTGCCGGAGCCCACCAGCTCTCATACACCCCTTGCTCCACACAAGTTCGCGCCTGGGGCGCTCACTGCCAGCTTTCTCCGAGCATTCTTCCCTTGCTTGCCTCGTAACATGAAGCGCTTCTAACCTTTACCTCAAGCTATTGCAACTGAAATGGTCCAAATACCAATCCGAGCGCCGATTGTCAGTCTCATTGTGACTGTCATCTGCCTTGTCGTAGAGGTTGCCTTTCTCGCAGCCTCCTTGTGGACATTCAAATTCATAACATGTCGTCGTTTATCCCGCGAGCAGTCCGTCCGCATTTTGTCTCAGAAGCGCATCATTACTGGCCTGGCGTTGTTTGCAACCCTCATGTTCGTCGCCCTTGAAACCCTCATATCCGCTTTCAGCGAAGCCAGTGTGCAGACTTTCATCTCTGAAGAGGACTGCATTCGGAACACGGCTTTCGGCGTCCTGGACAGTGATTTTGAATCCCAGGGAGAAACAATTCACTATGGATGCACCTCACTCAATGGCACTCTGGTAACGCATCATCTTGGAAACTATAGTTTGGAAACGCAGTCTTTGATGTGCGGAGACGAAGCTATATATTCCTATACAATCGGACAACGCAGGAACATATCTTGGGATGAAAGTCTTTCAGATTGCGTCTTCAGACTTTGTTCAGCAGTTATCCTTGAGGAAAACATATTGTATATCACTGAGGCATTTAGCATTGATGACAATGGGCAGTCAATCCCGGCCATACCCACCGATGTCACCCCCTTAACCATCACAGACGACGATTTGAAAAGGATCAGAGAAGTGACAATAAGCGGTTACGATGATGGTATTAAAGAAGAGAGTGACGTCAGACGTCGAGCACTGGCGGGGCCGCTGAAGACTAGGTGTGCTTTTAAGAAAACAGGAAAGGAATCAACTACAATTCCTTTGACGATCATAATCATCTCAGGCATAGTGTGGCTTCTTTCCATATTGTTTTTCGTATCGTCGCTGGCGTTCAAGAGACACATCTTCTTTGACTTCAGCAACCCCAGCCACTGGGCTTCTTTTACCTGGCACGACGCTGAGGCTGCACAAGGGGACGACCCACAGATGACTGTTGCCCAACTGAGTGGAAGTCGACGCATCCGTATTACAAGGTATGTGTAATGTTAATGTCATGCTTCGATGTACAAGGAAACTGTGGTATATGTGGGTAAAGGCACGTAGTTGCCAAACGCATGTGCAAAACATACCGAAGGTAGTAATGTTAGTTGGCATTTATCTTTGATGAGATGCCTTGCTTTAGCGTTAGTGTTAGCCTTGTAAACGGAATCCGTTACTGTTGCAAGACGTAGACTCAACAACTATACGGACGACTTGTTTACGTTCTGAAAGCAATGTCATGGACTGAGCTGAGAAGCACAAAACGAGAATTTACGCGCAAATTCTCGCTTCTCAGCCTAGGGTATCTATACAAGGGTATCTTATATGTAAATCCATCGCGGGACGTTGGATTTCCGTGCCATTCAATCGCTCGTGCTTCGCCAAAAAAAAATGCGGATCGTACAGCCTTCGACAGATCGTGAAAGAAACAAATTATTACACATGGTATGAGGTCACCTGCGTAGTGTTCTGTAAGACTTCGTTCTTCTTCTTCTTTAGTGTGGTCCACTGCTCCTTATTTCGAAGGAGTGGGAACACTTGGTTCATTTGAGAAATCGAAACAATCGCATCTTCTTGATGGGAATCTCGATATAGACTTCTTACATTGATGAAGGTAGCACGATGTTGGGCTGTTGGTGTAGCCAAGATTGGTTCCTTTCGTACATGCACCATTCGTGGTTTGCAGAGCAGTCGTACTGAGCGAGCACGAGTCACACTGACCGCTTGACCACCCAAGGAGTTTAGAGAGTTCTTTGGATTCCCTGCAGCACGACAAACAACGAGCCCTAAATATGCGAGTTTCGGATCCAATAGTTCCGAAGAAAGTCGATCTCCGTATACCAAGAGCATTGACATCGAAATCTTCGGTCTCAGCGAGTGATGAGGAGGAGGATGGTACGCCACCGGGTTCAACCGTTTCTTCTCCTTTGGGGAACTGAGATGGCGAAACACTCTGGAACAAATCAGCTTCCTCTGACACGATGGACACCCTACCAATAGGTGTTAGATTTGTAGATATAGGGAGAATGATGTCAACATTGAGCAGGGAGTCAGAGGATGCTGGTGGAACCAACAAGCTATCACGCGAACATATTAGACCAGAAGTGACCACACCGTCTCGTTCGTTTCTAAGAGAGTAGCTTGGAAACCAATCCTTTTCATTTGAATTTCGGATGGCTTTCAGGTTATATTCCTTGGCGTCAGAACAAGAGAATGTACAGTTTGGCCATTGGAAACATAGATCTGGTTTGTATGACAAAGACATTAGCGCTAGCCCGTCGCGTTCCTCATGTCGCGAGTACTTGCCTTGGATGCATACAGTTGATATCAGCTGGGGCACATCAGTTGTCACCTGCACCTGAAATGCAACAGTCCAGGAAGAAGAAGAGGTG
Source organism: Gracilaria gracilis (assembly GCA_030374805.1). Lineage (NCBI taxonomy): Eukaryota > Rhodophyta > Florideophyceae > Gracilariales > Gracilariaceae > Gracilaria > Gracilaria gracilis. The sequence continues at coordinate 78,935 of JARGSG010000033.1, read as the reverse complement.
TAGTTTGCATCGCCTTGGCATGGGTCGTATTTGCTGCGGGAATGATCGGAAATCAGCAGAAGATGATCATTCCAGAACAGCATTTCGCTGACACTGAGAGACAGATCCAATTTACCTTTTACTGTTGGTGAAGACTCGGTGTCGACGTTGAGCACGAACAAGACGGTGTCCCGCACGACGAAGGCCCTACTTCCATTCTTTCTGACAGTGAATTGGCCATTTTTAGCGCGTGCATACTCTCGTGCCTCAGCCCTGGTGAGGCGGTCATTTGCACACTTGCCGGTTTACCGAGACGAGTAACCAAGAGGCGAACACGCTCCGCCACTGGTAGAGGGAGCTGAAGAGCCACGCTGTTGAAATTGAAGTGCATCGCTGTGTATGAAGCGTTGGCACATATCTGGCAGTGCTTCTGAGATGCCGTAGTCGCTTGGATGGCTCATTCCAAACGGCCCAACACGAGAAAGGGCGTTGGCTTTAAGGTATTGCATGAGATGCGAGCATGAAGAAGAGCGATTGGGCAGGAGTGCGTGAGCAGTATGGTAGTGGAGGACGAACAAAAGGAGAGGAGCAACTGCATGGTAAGCACTGAAGCCAATCATCGTAGCAGCGTTTCGTTGTTTTGGCTTGTAACGATCTACGAAGGAAGTTTGTTTAAAACCGGCTAGAAGAACAAGCAGAGAACCGTTTTGGAAAACGCTGAGATGTGGTGCACGGCGGAAGGATAAGCAATCAGCGTGGCTGATTTTGTGTCCATTGTTGTCGGAAGCATGTCATTAGAATAACTGGTACACACATGCAAACTGCGGCTTGTAAGAGATGTCGCGGAGCAGGAGAGTAAGTTAGAAAATGGCCCTTTAGAGTGGTGGCTTTTCTAGTGAGAGAGCGTTTCTTTGAGCAGATACGTTCTGCACCAAGTTATGATTGAGCTAGTGCACTCATAAACGAGGGCGAGAATGATCAAATATACTGTGAAGGGTACTTCTTGAAAATAGTTGAACACAAACTTGTGTGTTGTTTCTACGTGTGGGCCCTACGTGCTACACTACCATTATTCATCACTATCGCAACACTCTCGGAAGATATTTTAGTTTTGGTAAAGCGAGAGACACAGAGCGGGTACCTACCCATAGTGCTCTGCTGCTCCGTACGGCACAACCGTACGCGTTCAGTGTGTCCGACAAGGACAGCACTGCCCCCGTCCCAAATGCGATAATCGTCCGATTTGAGCCGCTCTATTGCATGACATAAATTCAAATTAGAACGTCAGTTGCATCTCAAAGAGTAACAGTCTGGTTGAGCGTAGCGATCATCAACATTAAAACTCTCATAGCGCCAAAAAAAAACCAGGTGGGCAAAACAAAAAAGGGCCAGAAACGAAAGAAAAAGGTATGAGATCCTTGCTTCGCAGCAACGATTTGCATCACTCAGCATTGTCTCTAAACCACAAGATAGAGACAACATGTGATAAGATAGAGTTAGAGGTAAGTAATGTGGAGCAACACCTTGAAAGGAAACGTCCATGGGATGTTCGAGTCCCACTCCCTGTATAGGCGAACTCAGCAAAAGAGCCCTCTGCCCGTGCGCATGCCGAGTGGCAGCCGGGTGTAAACCGGAGACGGTACTGGAAGAACCTGCAGAGGTAAAAACCATGAGCAACCGGTGATTGGTAGTGAAACACAGGAAAACCCAAAGAAAGGGTGCAAAAAAGGGAGAAAAAGGCGTAGAGAAACCGTACAAACGGGGGAGTACTCCAAGTAACACACACCCGGAGCGGAGCCAAGGGTCGTGCCAACCGGCACACCAGACCTGCGGCGGAGCGACGACGGCAACCAAAGCCGAAAATAACCCTATACAGGGGCGGAAGCAAAGCCTGTACCAGAAAAAGATATATCCAATAAAAGATCCAACACCACGGCGAAGATAACTTAAAAGGACCAAATGATGGGACGAAGACTGAAATAGGCCAGAGAATGGTGCACAGTAGCTTCCTGACGGACCCTGAGAGGTGATTATACCAAAACCATTCGTGGTTACTCTCCAAATGGAGGCGTGAACCTACGTAGGCAGTACTACTCATAGCCCAATCTTCGGGATGAAGACCACGTACTTCAGGAAGAAGATGCGACTCAGGTAATTTTACCATTTTGGCTCCAGGGTGAGATCACGCGGGCTTATATGCCTAGTGCATATTAAACTAAATATTATTACTAAAATAGTGTACACTTCTTGAGATCCACACACGTGCCCAACCCACTGGCAAGGGCCTCATGAGTGACTCTAATGAACCTAATCTACACAATTTCCACGTGTTCAACACCATGCAATGGTTCCATAATCCAATCCACCTAACAAGGTTCACTTCAAGTCATCCGAACTTCACCCATATGTAGGGTCCATCATCAACATCACAAGCGATCATCCCAACGGGAGTCCAGAGCCTGGAGACAGGAAAATAGGTACCGAGCACGGTGCTGTTTTGCTCTACATACCCCCATTGTTAGCTCAGGGTACATGCGCCCGAAAGCGGGAACACATCGACTTCTGTCTCGTACATCGAGTATCCGAAACGAACATCACCGAGCGTGCGGTTTCTCAACAACCTAATCCTTCGGGCCGTGGCGAACAACTTTCACTTCATCTCCGGCACGGCGGTGTTCTTCTTCAGTTTCTCTTACCCAGCGTTCTCCTTTCAAGGATAAAAATCCACATCATTCCGAACCAAATTGGAACTCGACACTTGTTCCCAAACTTGGCTACATTCCACCACAGTTGGTTGTAACAAGTCACAAGTCCTTCCAAAGAACTCTCTCAGAAAATACGAACTAGTCCCTTCTGGGTTCAAACCTACAAAGGTTCTTCTCCTTCACTATGCAACTGTCCAGGTTCAAGCTTCGTGGTGTAACCGAATGAGGTAGAGTAGTGACACTGATGACTCGTTCATCTTCTCCAGCCGCTACTGTAGAGCAATGGCAATCCGATGTCGGCACAATGAAGGTTCTCATAATGGAGCTCTATCCATTGAGCCCTGACGTGTCAGACTATGAATATGGACCCCGTTTCGGGTGAAATTGGAAATATTGTTGGGACGTACATTGTTGGGTGAATCGGGGATAGAACCTATGAAATAGGTGTACAGTAGGGCCTTGTGGCATATTTGTCCAAATATTTGGCGTCACACCCGCTGGGTAGATACTGTGGCACCCTGACACTGGGTTGTCCACGTGGAGAGCCCTCGTGGGAGTGCGCAGCCCTAGATAGAGTAGATAGTATATATGCTCGGGCGATCTCGCCCTGGAGCCACTAAGTAAAACTCACCTGAGTCGTATCTTCTTCTTGAAGTACGTGGTCTTCATCCCACAGGCTGGGCTATGGTTGCTACTGCCAACGTAGGTTCACGGATCCTCTAAGGAGAGTAACCACGACTGATCTCGGTACAATCACCCCTCAGGGTCCCTAAGGAAGTTCTTTACAATCAGTTTCTGGCTTGTTTCGCTAATTACCCCAGTATCAGGTTGTATTTGTTGTCGTTCACCGAGGTACCGGATCTTTGTTTAGTTCATCGTTTTCCTGGTGCAGGTCTCGCTTCCGCCTCTGTATAGAGTTATATCTGGACACTCGTGTGTGTGTGTCTCGTTCCGCTATCGGCCCTGTTCCCGCCGTTGGCACGGGCCGTAGCTTCGCTCGTTTGGTTCTCCGTAGGAGCATTAAACCGTCTTACGGCACCGTTCGCTCCACTTCTAGACTCGTTCTCTCTTGATCCGTCGTCGGTTATTCCTCTCTAGGCCCACGCTCTTCTTTACGTCTGCAGGTTATTCCAGTACCGTCTCCGGTTTACACCCGGCTGCCACGCGGCACGCGCACGGGCAGAGGGCTCTACTTCTGAGTTCGCCCTTTTGTGGGAGCAGGACTCGGACACCCTGGTGGACACGTACCCTCTTTGGGGTTTGTTCTACATTCTGGTCTCCCGACTTAGAAGAGTCTAGTAGACTAGGGCCTGACAAGAAAGTTTAATTGAAGTAGTACTCATAAGAGTTCGAAACTAGAAGTTTGTTGTTGTTTTTGAAGTTGTTTCCTCGCTTGGGTTTGTTTCTGTCATTGGAATGGGATCCGGAAAACGACCAAGTCCGTCCAAGGCCCGTTCTGTTGGTTCTGGTTTACCCCCGCAAGCGCGGTCAGTTCCTGAACCGCTACCGGTGAAGGAGAAGAAATCCGAGAGCCGGAAACAACCGTCGAAGACGTCTGATGCCCCAGTGGCCGGGCCCCCTTCCGTTCCTCTGGAAGAACCCTTATCCGCTACTGCGGCAAGTCACGCAGTATTATCCGAATTGGATACTCAAGTTCGCATGCTTGAGGCCCAGAGTGCGGTGAGAGCTAGCTCTCAAGCTGTACTCAAAAAGGAGGTCGAATCGCTTCGCAAGGAAGTGAAAGACGCTCAAATGAAAGATGTTTCGGGATAAATCCAGCTCCTGAGACAAGAAAAGAACTCAATTCTGCAGTGCTTTGGTTCCCCACAGGGTTTCGTGGATGCCTATCATCAGAAAATGGAGGAGTTCCGTGCCACAACGGATCGAATTCACGCTCGTCTGGGTACCCTCGAAGCCATTGTCAGGATGGATGAAGAAGTAGAAGTTCCCCCACGGGAGAAGTCTGTTTCGAAGGATTTCGTTCATCACTCTGATGAGAAGAGCCATCGCAAGTCCTCAAAAGAGTTTCGCCACCACGTGGATTCGTCTGAATCTGACTATGACTCTGACAGCTCGGACAGCTCGTCATCGTCGTCATCGTCCGCTGCCTCGGAAGGTAGTCGTCAACGACGTCGTCGACATTCTCAATCGTCCCGTTCAAGGGCCACGTTTACCTCTCAAGGTGCAATTCGTACCCGGGAGAAGGGAACTAAGTGTCCTGGTCTTAAGGAGTTGAAGCCTACGAATCCGCTTTATCGGAAGTTGTTATCGTACCGTTACTACCGGTTACAGAAGTCCGAAGGGAAGAGAACCTCTAGAAGTACCGAAAAGGTGAGTGCCCACATCCGTAAGCTCAGCGTGACACTCAAGAATCGCGAGTTTAAAGAAGAAGACCCCATCGGGGTGCTGGATTTTTTCTCTAGGTTCGTTCATGAAGCCAATATTCTCGGAATGACGGAGGGACAGGCATACATTGCCCTCCCCTATTACCTGAAAGGTCAGGCTGAAGACCAGTTTAATTCCATCCTTGGATCGTCAAGAGCCTCGGAAGGTGGAGTTACTTGTTGGCCCGAAGCGGTTCATTACCTCTTAAGGTCATACGCTACTGGTCATGCCATTCAGCAGGCTAAGTCGGCCCTTAGGGAACTGAAGCAACGTCCGGAAGAAACGGAAACGGCTTATTCAACGCGCCTGAATAAGGCTTTCCACCGCTGTGGTAATGTTCATCCTTCACAGGAGAGATGTGCGATGTTTGTCGATGGGCTGAATCCCGCGATTCGGGCACTGGTAGCCCGTTATCGAGAGGAGAATCGGAAGATAACCTATTTGGAATTGGTACAGTACGCCCAGGCTGAAGGGGATACGCTCCGAGCTCGGCGTCCCTCCAAGTCGAAGCCTCGTAAGGTACTGTTTGCCAATAATTCTGACTCTTCTCTGGCCCTTTCATATGGGAATGAAGCCAGTATGGACATGGATAATGTGCACCTCATAGGTAGCAATCCGAGTTCTATCGGCACTTCAATTGCCACCTCGGAATTGCCGTCAACCACGGTGCCGTCTACGGAGTGCGATCCGGCCTTGTATGCTCAGGGTCGCCGAGTTCCGGCAGCACCGATATCCTATGGAGGTCGCATGATGAGGACAACTCGCCCAGGATGGAGGGACAGCACCCAGCAGGGTCGTGTTATAGCGCGTCCCACCGATGGTTCAACCGCAGTGATCTGCTTCGAATGTTATGAATTTGGTCATATCTCACCGCAGTGCACGGTCCCGGCACGGGGTAGGTTGAAGATCGTCACTCAGTTCGAGTCTCTGACGCCCGAGGAACAGGCACGGGTCCCCAGAACATCCTATGAAGGCGCTATGCATTCGTTGGCCCTTTAGGGAGCTGCTGGAACCATGCATGGTAAACCTGCCTTCGCGTAGAATAACCTTCAGGCTCAGCGTCGCGAACCGGTAAACGGGAATCAGGTAGTTCCCGCGGAAGGAAATCGCCCGCATCAGGCGGTTTCATCTCCGAGAAACCAAGTATGGGAGCCTCCCCCGACGGGAGGGGCGTCTTCCAAGTCGAAGCAGAACACGCCCGAGGCGCCTCCGCTTCGCTCCCCGACTGTTTACGATCCTATCAAGGAAATTGGCAGGCACCGACTTGGATTTGGAACACTTTTGTGTTCTTTGTCGACCGTGGATACGGGCCCGTAATCCCCGTCTCCTGGATAGAATCCTGGTTATGGCCAAGCGGAACTATAAAGTTTACGCCGATCTCGGCATTTCAGAACATTTTATGGTTCGTCAGTTGTCGGTCCTAGACACAGGCGCTGCTCCTAACCTTATTCACAGGAAACTGATACCGCCTGCTCTTCAGGAACGTGTTCGTTACGGTCCATCAATGGATATTTCGGATGCCAACAATAATCCGATTAGTACGGCTGGTTACATTTCGCTCCTGGTAAGATTAGAAAGGCACCTCGTGAAGGTAGATTTCGTCGTTTGCGATTTGCTAGCCGCACCAGTTATACTGGGTTGTGATTTCTGTGACAGGTTTGTAGAAAATATCCGTCCTCGGAAGCGTACCATAGAAATGGAAGACGGTTCAATAATTCCGATTGTCCGGAGACCTCTGCGAGCCGCTACGCGGAAACACGTACCACTTCCGGTTGCACATCAGCCTACCAAAGGCACAGTGGCATCAACGAAGTTGCACGTGCTCAAATCGGTGCACCTTCCGCCGGAGTCCCAGGTGTGGGTTGAAGTCGTCACCAAACAGTTTGGTCTATACACAGTGCAGCCGTCACTGGCACTATACGAAGAGCGCCAGATCGCTTTGGCTAATGGAGTCGTAACGATTCAACCGGATGAAGCCTTTAAGGTCCTCGTTGCCAATCTTGGCAAAACCAAACAATGGTTAACAAAGAACCAAGTAATTGGCACGGTACTACCGCACCCCGCTGCAGTGATACCCACGAAGATTCCGATTGGAACCGTGCTCGGTGTATCTGACCCTAAAGAGGGGGAGGAGGCCGCCGAATTCGCCGAATTACGGAATGAGTCGCTTGAAGCCGATACGGATGATACCCAGAAGAACTCAGGTTCAGACACCCCAGCACCTTTTGAGGTTAAGCCGTTGTCACCTGGCACTGAACAGACGAACCCTGTTGAGGAGTTAATGAAGCTCAATTTGGAGCACGTACCGGAGTCCCATCGGGAGAAGCTACGCGAGATGCTCCGCGAGTTTACGCCCATGTGGGATGGTACTCTCGGAAAAATTGGAGTCACAGAGCATTGCATCGATCTACTTCCGAACACTCGGCCCATTGCGCAACACCCTTACAGGGCAGGATCGAAGGCCCGAGAAGAGGAAAAATCTCAAGTCGAGAAGATGCTCCGAGCCGGCGTTATTGAGCCCGCTCAATCCCCTGGGGCGTCACCAGCTGTTTTGGTGCCGAAGCCGAATGGATCATGGAGATTTTGTATGGATTACCGAAAGTTAAATGCGGTTACAGTGAAGGACGTATACCCGATTCCCCGTATGGACGAATATATCGATTCTCTAGGGAGCGCGAAAGTGTTTACCACTTTAGATGCCAATTGGGGATACTGGCAAGTGCCCATAAGGGAAGAAGATAAAGATAAGACGGCCTTCGTGTGCCATCAAGGCCTGTACCGTTTTCGGAGAATGCCCTTTGGGTTAACGAACGCCCCCGCAACGTTTCAGCGAGCGGTTGATATTTTCCTGGCTAGGTTCAAGTGAACCACCTGTTTGGTATACTTGGACGACATCGTCGTCTTTTCCAATAACATGGAGGACCATCTCACCCATGTACGGGAAGTTATGACCGTTTTACGGGACGCAGGGATTACCTTGAAGCTTAAGAAGTGCGAGTTTTTCACCGAATCGGTTAAGTATCTTGGGCATATTATTTGCCCAGAAAAGCTCTCAATTGACGAGGTGCGGGTAAAATCCTTGAAAGAGGCGAACCACCCAAGAACTCAAACTGAGCTTCGATCCTTCTTAGGCCTGTGTAATGTTTACCGTCCTTTCGTGCCGAACTTTTCGGACATCGCTTCGCCGTTGAACAAACTCCTGATGAAAGGAAGACCAGTGGAATTGGAACCCTTTGGCGATGCGAAAGCGTCCGCATTTGCGGCACTAATTGAAGCCGTAACGTCGCCACCAGTCTTGGCCCTGCCGAAACCAGGCTTACCCTACGAGGTTGACACTGATGCGAGTGCGAACCAAGTTGGTTGTGCGTTGTTCCAGGTGGAAGAGTCTGGCAAACGTCACCCTATTGGGTATTGGTCGAGATCACTGAATGTGCACGAACGGAATTACTCCGTTTCAGAGAAGGAATGCCTTGCCGTCGTATGGGCCCTCTCAACGTTGAGACCATACTTCATGGGAACCCATTTTCGGGTACACACGGACCATTCTTGCCTACGCTGGCTCATGGAAATTACCGAACCGTCGGGTCAACTGATGAGATGGAGACTCCGACTCTCGAATTTGACTTTGAAGTAGTGTACAAGAAAGGCTCCTTGAACTTGCAGGCAGACGCTCTATCCCGTTTGGGCACTGCAGCAGAAGCTGAACCCACCGAGGACACGGAAAAGATACCATGCTTTATGGTTGGTGACCTCGATGAGGGGAAGACAGAAATCCTATCGGATGATGAGTTTGACGATATTCTCGCCACACAGACTGTAGAACCGGATACCGGGTCATTTGTACCGATCTCGCCCGAGGAGATGATACGGGAACAGCAGATGGATCCCTTTTGTATACAGGTTAGGGCCCGTCTGAACGGTGGGTATAGGATACATTTCCAGGTGAATGACCAAGGCTACTTGGTGCGAACGGTTGAAACCAACCCACAAATGGTGGTACCTCACTCCTTACAGAGTCGCGTACTACACTTGTCTCACTATGTGAAGTTGGGAGCCCACCCGGGAGGAAGGAAGCTTTATCTCACCTTAAGAAGGGACTTCTATTGGCCCGCAATGGCGTTCGACTGTTACGCAGTCCGCCGCTCCTCTCAGACTTGTGCCAAGAATGACGTCAAATTAAGAAAGTACTCGAAGAAGTTAACGTTGTTTCCCGCACGGGCACCGCTGGAGTTCTTCGCCATTGGCATTCTTGGAGAATGGATTAAGACCTCTCGAGGGAACCGGTACCCACTGGTCATCACCGACAGGTTCTCTAAATTGGTTAGAACAGTGCCGCTCAAACGGATAACAGCAGCCGCTGTGGCTCAAGCGTTTGTTACCCACTGGGTCTTTGTGTATGGCCCACCGGTACAGTTATTTTCCGATAACGGCTCTCAATTCTGCTCGAAGTTCTTTCAAGATATGTGTAGGATCCTGTATATTAGGAACTTATTCACTACGACCTATCATGCGCAAGCGAACGGACAAGTAGAAAGATTTAATCGAACCATCCTTGGTGCTTTGAGATCCTATGTGGCAGATCATCCCAAGACGTGGGATCAGTTCACGGACGCTTTCACGTATGCATACAACACCCAGGTCCATCGGGTAACAGGACTTTCACCATTTGAACTGGTACTGTCGAGGAGACCACCTTCTCTAGCCATCGAGGCGCAGCCAACTCTGGATACGTTCCCGTCACCGGGCTTGTACCGCGATGCGTGGAAGAAATGGCTCACCGAGCTGGTACCGGCAGCACGTGCCTCTATGGACAGGGCTCAGCTCGCCTACAAGCGCAACTTTGATAGCCGAATTCGGAGACCGTTACCTAACTTACAGGTAGGAGATTATGTGTTCCTTCGTAAGGAGTATTATAACCCGGAGAACGAACGCCACCACAAGTTATCGCCGATTGCGGATGGACCCTACAAGGTTATTTCCATGTCTGGAGACACCGTCGTGCTGGAAATTAATAACCAACACGAACGGATATCACGCGATCGCGTCTACAGGGCACCGAGCCCACTCCAAGAATTGGTAACGCTACCGGAAACCGGAACTGGAGTATTTGCAACACAGAAAGGAACGGAATCAAACGGGGACAGCGCGAACCGCCCGTCGATTCTCCCCCACCAAGAAAGGGGTTTATCGGACCTACTTGAGGTATCAGAGCTAGTCAAGGATAGCCCATTTCGCGCTACACTTACGCACTCAACTCGAGTTCGACCCCCGGCTACGGTAATACCAGCTGCCGCATCGCACTCTAAGGAGGGAGAGGACTCACGTAATCGCGTTCAGGCTGCTCCGGCATCTGCTGGATTGGCTGACGTGCTTGAGCTCTCAAAGAGACAGGAGCCCGGATCGGGAATACCGCCGCTAACGCACACGCGTGTGGGATCCTCCGTCGAGGCGAATGTCAGTAATGAGGACGAAGTTACCCCTGCGAGGAAGACCACTGTTAGTGATGAGAACCCTTGTGAACAAGCGTCCAAGTCGTTGGCTGCTTCTACGCCTCGCTCGGAAGAGGCGCAGAAGGCAAGACGTAACGAAAAAACGGTCTCCGCCGACCCGTCAATGGGTCAGCGCAGCGACTAGCCCAATGGGAAGTACCCACAGTAAGTGTGGTGAAGCAGAGGATCCTTGTGGATAAGGTCGTAGAGCCTGGTTCAGAAAGGGAAGTTTATGAAAAGCATCGGAGAAGCCCTCTCAGGAGCATCGTGTGGCACAGAAGCGCTCAGTAGGACAGCGCCGTGCACGGAAATCCCCACTCAGTGTGCAACGCCACCGGATTGGTTAGCACTCTGCCACGTGGAGTAGTGCAAACTGTTCCGATTGGTCGGCACTCGTCAAGTGGGCGCGCATGCGACGCAATACAGCGCCGTGGCCCGGCCAATCCGCCACCCTGCACAGGGAGTGTTCAAACGCAGTATCTCCGTCGCAACGGCTCTCCCGCGTTGAGGAGCAACTTCGCCTGGATCAGGAACGTCGTCGTTAGTTAAAATTGATGCCCGCTGGGAAAAGAGGTTAGTCCACCGGACTCCGGAAGTGAAGAGCTTTCACCAGAAGCCACTTTCGTGGAGATTGGCAGCCGGAAACGGAAGTTAGCCATTCCCCGTCGTGACGGTTAGCGCTCTCATCAACGAGACACCCCCACCTCACCGAAGCCGGAAACCCGTTGTTACTTGCGTGTACCCGCTCGGGTTACGTAGAGAAGCAAAGCCCAATGTCGGGAACAACCAAAGGAACCGAAGACGTCGGGGTGTACCCACAGGATTTCGTGGTCGATCGTATCGTGAAGCACAGTGTTGCCCAGGACGGGAAAGTAATCTATCGCGTCCGTTGGTACGGCTATCTTCCAGAGCAGGACACTTGGGAGCCAGTTGAGCACCTTCCGAGGTCCAAGATTATCGCTTATCACCGAAGAACCCGGTCCGCATTACCCCCAACTCTAGATAATGCCCAAGTGGGATAGAACTGTCACCGACATGTGGTAAGTATGGTGTGCCGCTACGCGGTAGGTTGCGAGAAGCTCTAAGAAGAGAAGAGAAGACACCCACAAGGTTGGTCTTATGTACAGTATGAACACAGAAAGAACGCACCGAATTGTCGGTTCATCGCCGTATAACGGAACTAAGAAGTAAAAAGTCATGAAGTATCTAGGAAGATGTTGCCACGAATGTAAATGAAGTGCATCCTGGTTAGGAAATGAAGAAGGAAAAGGAAGGAAGTATGAAAGAAGCTCGAACACGAGAAAGATCCTACAGGAGGAGAGAAGTAATGCCAAGCTGTGACCTAATTGGGTTTATCGTATCTCAGTGACAGAACTACACGCCCTCAGGCACCCTGCCCAGACTACTGGTGACCAGCGTTGTTTCCGGGAGCCGGCGTCGTAAGACCCCAACCCGCGGGAACTTGAGTGCCCTCCGCAGGGACCTGTGCCGCGTCGGCGCCCGTATTCAGAACACCCACCAGGGGGATGTCGTCGTCCACCACCTCGCCATCACCATGGTCTAAGGAGGGATCGACCCAGTCCGCTGGAGGCCCATAGTCATCAGGGAATACGAACCCAGTCGGGTGTCCAATCTGCATAGCCCTAGGGGCCCGCATCATTGCTCTCGCATGAGCTTCGGAGATCATTTGCCATTCCCACGGATCGTAGTACGCGAAGGTCCCCGAACGGGTGGATATTCTTCCCGGTGATCGGTCTTTGCCGCGAGGACCACCTTCTGGCTGCCAGTGCACCGGAATCCGGTCCCAATCGACGGCCTCGATGAAGCGTAGGAGCAGGTGAACCTCTTCCTGGTTGGAATCGGACCCCAAGGGTATAGACAGATCCTGTCGCCGGATAATCCATCGGAGCATCGGAGGGAGATACCAGAGACGGTAATGATCGTACGTATCTCACAGGAGATGTATCGCCACGCGGGCACGCCACTCTGCCGCAAAGAGCGTCCAGTACCCAGAGTAGGGATCGTTCAACATTCTACAGCCTACATAGTAGAGGCATGGAGGAAGTTCGGCGTAGCACCCTCGCGGGACCTCGACACTCGCCCACCAGCTGGGAAGCGCAGCGTATCGCCCCGGCAGGGAGTTGTAGCGCAATCGCTCAGCCTCCAAGTGTGGATACGGAATCAGGAACCCTCGACGGGACCGCAAGCTTTGCTCGAGCCGAACACGGCGCTCAAAGCTCCACAAGAAATCATTGGATGATCGCCGAAGGTATCGGAATTCCGCCCGAAGAAGGGGACGACTCCAGAGAAGCAAACCATCGACCACATTCGGTACCTCAGCCCTATGGGGAGACTCGTTGAACTCCGCTAATGCGTATCCGTAGGATATCTCGCCGAAAGTTCGGAAATGTGACACGTCAAAGTTGAACCGCAACGGTATCAAGTGATCCGATCGAACACGGCTAGCTCCTTCATAGCCAGTACGAGCCCACAGTGCCCTAGTGCGACTAAGGGAATCACCGCCCGCACATAACAGGTGCAGGGGATCGACCGCCACCCGGAGACGCCAGCTTCTGGACCGAACAACTTCGCGATGGAGCCTACCTGGGAGATAACCGTTCTCAGCATACGAATCAGTAAGAGCCTCGTCGGCTACGGCTGTCGGATGGAATCAAGGCGCACGGCAATACACCTCGCCATGCTGCCGAGGCCGTCTGAAACGCAGAATTTCCAAGCTGATCCAGCCCCTGGCATTGACCGTTAACGGCATCGCTTGCTCGGAGTTCCACACCGCTGCGTCGATATCGGGAGCCTGAGGAGGCGCTGCGGGATCGTATCCTTGCGAGGATTGTCCAGGTTGAGCGCCCTGTTGGGAGAAGTAGCCAGGAGGTTGGTAACCAGATGGATGGTACTGTCGCTGTGCGTGAGAACCTCCTTGAGAGAGGGGCATTGAGTTAAACCCGCCAAAATATCCGGACGAGTCTGCCATTTGGTAAGGAGACTGCTGATACCCCGAGGGTTGATGAGCTGGCACCATAGCTTGGGACGAATGGAACTGAGATGACGCTTGCATAGGAAGTTGTTGAAAGCCTAAATAGGAAAGGTTCTAGACGGGAGCAGCACTCGAAGACCGCCTGTGAGGCACTTGAGGAAGCGTTCCCCGGAAGCGGGTTAGTTGCGAAAGGATTCATGCCTGGTGTAGGACAGAGGGTTGAAGATAAGAGCTTTTGCCGCGAAGTCGGAGAAGAGTAATGTCGTGTACCACGCGTTGGCTCAGGAAGCTCTGAAGGTATTGCCGAAGTCTCGGAGTCCGCCATTCTGAGGATCAGTATTTACGTACCGGTCGCCGGCGCCTTCCCGCCGACCAAAGGGCGAACCCTTGGCTAAGGAGGGGGAGATGTGGAGCAATGGCAATCCGATGTCGGCACAATGAAGGTTCTCATAATGGAGCTCTATCCATTGAGCCCTGACGTGTCAGACTATGAATATGGACCCCGTTTCGGGTGAAATTGGAAATATTGTTGGGACGTACATTGTTGGGTGAATCGGGGATAGAACCTATGAAATAGGTGTACAGTAGGGCCTTGTGGCATATTTGTCCAAATATTTGGCGTCACACCCGCTGGGTAGATACTGTGGCACCCTGACACTGGGTTGTCCACGTGTAGAGCCCTCGTGGGAGTGCGCAGCCCTAGATAGAGTAGATAGTATATATGCTCGGGCGATCTCGCCCTGGAGCCACTAAGTAAAACTCACCTGAGTCGTATCTTCTTCTTGAAGTACGTGGTCTTCATCCCACAGGCTGGGCTATGGTTGCTACTGCCAACGTAGGTTCACGGATCCTCTAAGGAGAGTAACCACGACTGATCTCGGTACAATCACCCCTCAGGGTCCCTAAGGAAGTTCTTTACAATCAGTTTCTGGCTTGTTTCGCTAATTACCCCAGTATCAGGTTGTATTTGTTGTCGTTCACCGAGGTACCGGATCTTTGTTTAGTTCATCGTTTTCCTGGTGCAGGTCTCGCTTCCGCCTCTGTATAGAGTTATATCTGGACACTCGTGTGTGTGTGTCTCGTTCCGCTATCGGCCCTGTTCCCGCCGTTGGCACGGGCCGTAGCTTCGCTCGTTTGGTTCTCCGTAGGAGCATTACACCGTCTTACGGCACCGTTCGCTCCACTTCTAGACTCGTTCTCTCTTGATCCGTCGTCGGTTATTCCTCTCTAGGCCCACGCTCTTCTTTACGTCTGCAGGTTATTCCAGTACCGTCTCCGGTTTACACCCGGCTGCCACGCGGCACGCGCACGGGCAGAGGGCTCTACTTCTGAGTTCGCCCTTTTGTGGGAGCAGGACTCGGACACCCTGGTGGACACGTACCCTCTTTGGGGTTTGTTCTACAGCTACAAGCATAAAAGCTCTGCCGATCGCGGCAGTTTCCACATCGCGTAGGGACACTGTACCGTAGTCTCTCATACGTGGGTACACCACACCTTCCAAAGTTACACACAGCACGAGCCACAATTGGAAAAATATCCTGAACCTTCTCCGACAAAGCGGCAACGACCTCTTCACTCGTCTTCATCTTCTTTTCCTACTGCAGGGCATTCCCAGCGGGATCTTCTTCATAATTGACACCCGTCCTAGCCGGTTTGCGGTTACAATGCGTTTGCACGCCTTCGCATTAACATTCCCGGTTTGGGCTTCAATCTCACTTTGTGAGACATCACATTCGTGCGAAAGAACCCCTACCGGGGGCAAACGTCAGCATTCTTCATCCCTTCTTACGATATTCTACACCCTGAGGTTTCATACCGAATACGGGGTAACTCAACCAGAGTAGACAAGTGTTACCAGTAATGGTTCCCGTTCCTTCCATCCCCGACGGGCCGTTGACCGACGAACGATAGCGTTCGACGACCATCCGTGGTGCCCAGTACTTGTAACAGCGCCGTTTCTACGGAGAGAAAATCTCCAGTACTCCTTCTGAAGAGCAAACAAATGAACATACCAAACCATGGTGTAAACCGTTCCGGTACTACCATACTACCAGATAATGTGGCGGCAGGTAACCACCCGATCACGGTACGCTTCTGACAAACACATCGATTATCCGTAACGCAGTATCACTTTCCCCACATATCACCTGATCAAGGGTTCACAACAACAGCGAGTCGGTTTTCTGTACAGACAGCTCAGTATCCCACTCTATCACTGTTTATCACTTCATCTTCTCACACCCACAAGGGTTTTCGAAACAACTTCCTAAATGAGGATCTTTCCATGCATCCAAATGAAACACTTTCTCACGAACCTTACGACAAGGTGCATAGTACCAACATTGGTTATCATCACGACTTCTTCCCGAATTGGGATCACAGACACCGGTGTCTCGGTGATTGTGCAACGCGTGACTCACTCATTTGCGCAAAAGCACACTCCAGCATACTGGCTAACTTCCCTTCTGGGACACTTCAATACTTTAAAACGTCTTCCTTGAATCGGGGCACTTCATTGTAGACACATCTCATGTGAGAGATATCCGGTTGATCGGAGTTCAAATCCCATCATATCATACCATTTGTTGTCGCTACAGAGCGTATCAACCTTTCCATCAATCCCAAGACATGGAGGCCAAGCGAACGTCTCGTTGAACAAAAGCCTACCACCGTATAACGGTTACCAAAGCGTAAGAAACCATCCAGAACACCATAACATGGTACAAACCGACTTCGGAATGCTAAGATGTACTATATCCGCGCGGGTTACTTCTCTTTCTTCCTGACGCACAGGCATATGATACTTGCAACAGCACTCCATACAATGACTTCTGCTGTTTCCTGCGTTGTTCCCGACACTAGGCTTTGTTTTCTTTCGGAGACCAAGTGGGTGTACAACGGTGACGGTTGGAGTCTGGCTTCGGGGTCGCTGATCTGCCCTATGGAAAAAGGCACTAGCCTTCGTGACGGAGAATTCCTACATTCCGTTTTCGGCTACCAAACCAAACGCAAGTGATTTCCAGTGAAAGCGCTTCACTTTCGGAGTCGGTGAGCCAACTGTCATCCCAAACGGGCAAGAAACCAACGAATGGCAATGTTCCTGATCTAGGCGAAGTTCCTTCTTGACGCGGGAGAGCCGTTGTGACGGAGATACTGCGTTTGACACTCCCTGTGCAGGGTAGCGGATTCACCGGGCCACCGCAACATACCACTCCATTGCACATGGCGGGGGGTTGCAACAATGCAGCGCCATGTGATTGGCTTGGCACTCTGGCACGTTATGGAGTGCAACGCATCCCTATTGGGCGACAAATCTGCCAAGTGGCCATGTGCACTCTCGTCTGATTCCGGAAACGCCATGCGCGGTGGCAAGCGAAAAAATCAAATAAATCAATTTGTCGTGCCACTTTGCAACCGCGCGCGCGCATGCGCATGCACCGCCAGCCGCTGGCACTCAAAAAATTAGGTATTTTGACCGGCCACCGGTACGTGCAATTTTGCATACGCGAGCGGCACTTCTGCAAATTATCTGCCGATGACGGCGCGCTTCCCACGAAGACTACTGCGCCACACAGCCCACCTGTCAAGGTTCCTTCATGCAAATTGCATGCGTACACTTCCTGAACCAGACTTTTCAGCGTTATCCACAAGGATTCTTCATTTTCATCTATACATACGGCAGGTTTCTCCCATGGGGCTCGTCGTAGCGCTGACCTATCGACGGGTCGGCGAAACCCGTCTTTTCGATACATGTTACCTTCTGCACCTCATGCGATCGAGGCGTAGAAGTAGCCAACGACTTGGAAGTTTGCCCACGTAGGTTCTCATCACTAATAGCCGTCTTTCCAACAGGGGTAGCCCCGACTTCAATGCTGACTTCTGTCTTGATCGAGGAATCGACGCGCGTGAGCGTTAGGACAATACCACCGGTCCGGGTTTCTGTCTATCATCACCTATCCGCGGGTTTAGCCGAAAGCGGTTCATCACGCGTACCGACGACGGTAAATCCTTCACCAAGGCAACTTTAAACTGCCATCTCCATTGTCTGGCGCTCATCCGACGACGACGTTTAGATCCAGAGACAATCCGAACAAAGTGGAGCTACAACTTCATGACCAAATACTGGTGCAACCTGATTACGAATTCTTTCCATGCGTGGCATTTGCGAAAACAGACTGCGATTATTCTCACAGAACCTACAGCAAAGGTACCCGAACTGACTCTCCACTTCTTTTCACTGCGACCACGTAGCAGCACACCGAACACTCGGTACTAAGTCATGTGAAACCGAGAACGGTAGAACGATTACGCGTCTTGCCCGTACGGGAACAACTTCAGCGTCGATCTTGCATCGCTTGCGGTTAACCATTAACCCACCAATTCAGGGCGTCAAACCAACTTCTTGGGTAACCTCCGCGACAGCGATACACCAGCTCAGATGTCCATGATGCGGCATGAACTTACCAACTTGGGCTCAACTGTAGTTTCCCAAGCAAGGGTGATAAGATCAGAACCAACGTTGGTAGTAACCAATAGTAGGTTTAGGGGTTTTCATAGTAACCAATATGGCGTGCGTAGGCGGTTTTGAACGACAGTGTCAGTAGCGATAAAACCGTTTCCGGATCGTAGAATACCCATATGGGCACCAATCCTTCCGCGACAAAGAACCAGTAACGAAGCCGAAGCACTCGGAACAACAATCTCCATAAACCAATATTGGTACGACCTCATCATGAGTTCTTTCCATTTGTGGCATTTTCGATCACCTACAGCGGTTCTTCTCAACACAATCTATAGAAAGAGGACGCGAACTGACTCTGCATTGCACTCAGTGACGAAAACGACGTCATGCACCAAATCAGCGGTAAGTTGAGAACCAATGCCGAACATTTCAGAGCGGATTGATCACATACCGAGTAGGGTTCTGCAATAACAATATATCTTCCCCAGTTCGGGTATACATCAAACCAAAGTTCTACCGTGTGCGGTCAATAACCAAAAAAGCCATCTTATGGAATTCAAGCCCTGTTCGCGAGAATCAACAAGCGCGATGCGGGATCAAAACCATCCCTACTGCGGCATGAATTTCCGGAACGGGACTTCGTAAAACTCAGCCATATCGTCCCTATCAAGGGTTCAGAATTCAAAAACAGAAGATCGTCCGACTGTTCCGGCGTGTCCATACTAACCCAGAGGGTGATTCTCAAAATCGATACCACCGTATGTGGGCAGTAGAATACGATCTCGTTAGCATGAGAATTTCCATAAACTGGATAAGATGGCGACGCCGAGCGACGGAAGTAGAACGCAAAACTTGTAGAGCAAACCCCAAAGAGGGTACGTGTCCACCAGGGTGTCCGAGTCCTGCTCCCACAAAAGGGCGAACTCAGAAGTAGAGCCCTCTGCCCGTGCGCGTGCCGCGTGGCAGCCGGGTGTAAACCGGAGACGGTACTGGAATAACCTGCAGACGTAAAGAAGAGCGTAGGCCTAGAGAGGAATAACCGACGACGGATCAAGAGAGAACGAGTCTAGAAGTGGAGCGAAGGGTGCCGTAAGACGGTGTAATGCTCCTACGGAGAACCAAACGAGCGAAGCTACGGCCCGTGCCAACGGCGGGAACAGGGCCGATAGCGGAACGAGACACACACACGAGTGTCCAGATATAACTCTATACAGAGGCGGAAACGAGGCCTGCATCAGGAAAACGATGAACTGAACAAAGATCCACTACCTCGGTGAACGACAATAAATACAACCTGATACTGAGGTAATTAGCGAAACAAGCCAGAAACTGGTAGTAAAGAACTTCCTTAGGGACCCTGAGGGGTGATTGTACCAAGACCAGTCGTGGTTACTCTCCGTAGAGGAGCCGTGAACCTACGTAGGCAGTAACAACCATGGCCCAGCCTTCGGGATGAAGACCACGTACTTCAAGAAGAAGATACGACTCAGGTGAGTTTTACTTAGTGGCTCCAGGGCGAGATCGCCCGAGCATATATACTATCTACTGTATCTAAGGCTGCGCACTCCCACGAGGGCTCTACACGTGGACAACCCAGTGTCAGGGTGCCAAAGTATCTACCCAGCGGGTGTGACGCCAAATATTTGGACAAATATGCCACAAAGCCCTACTGTACACCTATTTCATAGGTTCTATCCCCGATTCACCTAACAATGTACGTCCCAACAATATTTCCAATTTCACCCGAAACGGGGTCCATATTCATATTCTGACACGTCAGGGCTCGATGGATAGAGCTCCATTATGAGAACCTTCATTGTGCCGACATCGGATTGCCATTGCTTCACAAAACCCTTACCCCCTTCTTAGGCGGAGCCACCACGAGTGGTTACATCACCAGACATGGGTGTCAGAACTCCACGAGAGTGAAGGACTGGACTCCATTCACGGATTTCAGAACCAATACCAGAACCACTACAGATTTGTGAAACACCTGACACAGGCAGTTCAAACTGTAGAAAAGAACTCCCAGGAGTGAACGCAATCCAAGTTCGGATTTCATAAGCAACGCTCACCGTGTCAATCGGTACCAACCTTAACAAGGAAACTATCGTCCAGGATCAACCTCAAGCGCACCCATCGTTATCGATATGATCCAGAAATTGTAGAGCAAACCCCAAAGAGGGTACGTGTCCACCAGGGTGTCCGAGTCCTGCTCCCACAAAAGGGCGAACTCAGAAGTAGAGCCCTCTGCCCTTGCGCGTGCCGTGTGGCAGCCGGGTGTAAACCGGAGACGGTACTGGAATAACCTGCAGACGTAAAGCAGAGGGTGGGCCTAGAGAGGAATAACAGACGACGGGTCACGAGAGAACGAGTCCAGAAGTGGAGCGAAGGGTGCCGTAAGACGGTGTAGTGCTCCTACGGAGAACCACACGAGCGAAGCTACGGCCCGTGCCAACGGCGGGGACAGGGCCGATAGCGGAACGAGACACACACACACGTGTGTCAAAATATAACTCTATACAGAGACGGAAGCGAGACCTGCACCAGGAAAACGATGAACTAAACAAAGATCCGGTACCTCGGTGAACGACAGCAAATACGACCTGATACTGGGGCAATTAGCGAAACGAGCCAGAAACTGGTAGTAAAGAACTTCCTTAGGGACCCTGAGGGGTGATTGTACCGAGACCAGTCGTGGTTACTCTCCTTAGAGGAGTCGTGAACCTACGTAGGCAGTAACAACCATGGCTCAGCCTTCTGGATGAAGACCACGTACTTCAAGAAGAAGATACGACTCAGGTGAGTTTTACTTAGTGGCTCCAGGGCGAGATCGCCCGAGCATATATACTATCTACTGTATCTAGGGCTGCGCACTCCCACGAGGGCTCTACACGTGGACAACCCAGTGTCAGGGTGCCAAAGTATCTACCCAGCGGGTGTGACGCCAAATATTTGGACAAATATGCCACAAAGCCCTACTGTACACCTATTTCATAGGTTCTATCCCAGATTCACCTAACAAGGTACGTCCCAATAATATTTCCAAATCCACCCGAAACGGGGTCCATATTCATAGTCTGACACGTCAGTGCCCAATGGGTAGAGCTCCGTTATGAGAAACTTCATCGTGCCGACATCGGATAGCCATTGCTCCACATTCCTTACCTCTTAAGGTCATACGCTACTGGTCATGCCATTCAGCAGGCTACGTCGGCCCTTAGGGAACTGAAGCAACGTCTGGAAGGAACGGAAACGGCTTATTCAACGCGCCTGAATAAGGCTTTCCACCGCTGTGGTAATGTTCATCCTTCACAGGAGAGATGTGCGATGTTTGTCGATGGGCTGAATCCTGCGATTCGAGCACTGGTAGCCCGTTATCGGGAGGAGAATCGGAAGATAACTTATTTGGAATTGGTACAGTACGCCCAGGCTGAAGGGGATACGCTCCGAGCTCGGCGTCCCTCCAAGTCGAAGCCTCGTAAGGTACTGTTTGCCAATAATTCTGACTCTTCTCTGGCCCTTTCATATGAGAATGAAGCCAGTATGGACATGGATAATGTGCACCTCATAGGTAGTAATCCGAGTTCTATCGGCACTTCAATTGCCACCTCGGAATTGCCGTCAACCACGGTGCCGTCTACGGAGTGCGATCCGGCCTTGTATGGTCAGGACCGCCGAGTTCCGGCAGCATCGATACCCTATGGAGGTCGCATGATGAGGACAACTCGCCCAGGATGGAGGGATAGCACCCAGCAGGGTCGTGTTATAGCGCGTCCCACCGATGGTTCAACCGCAGTGATCTGCTTCGAATGTTATGAATTTGGTCATATCTCACCGCAGTGCACGGTCCCGGCACGGAATAGGTTGAAGATCGTCACTGAGTTCGAGTCTCTGACGCCCGAGGAACAGGCACGGGTCCCCAGAACATCCTATGAAGGCGCTAAGCATTCGTTGGCCCTTCAGGGAGCTGCTGGAACCATGCATGGTAACCCTGCCTTCGGGCAGAATAACCTTCAGGCTCAGCGTCGCGAACCGGTATACGGGAATCAGGTAGTTCCCGCGGAAGGAAATCGCCCACATCAGGCGGTTCCGGCTCCGAAAAACCAAATATGGGAGTCTCCCCGACGGGAGGGGCGTCTTCCAAGTCGAAGCAGAACACGCCCGAGGCGCCTCCGCTTCGCTCCCCGACTGTTACGATCCTATCAAGGAAATTGGCAGCCACCGACGTGGATTCGGAACACTTTTGTGTTCTTTGTCGACCGTGGATACGGGCCCGTAATCCCCGTCTCCCGGATAGAATCCTGGTTATGGCCAAGCGGATCTATAAAGTTTACGCCGATCTCGGCCTTTCAGAACATTTTATGATTCGTCAGTTGTCGGTCCTAGACACAGGCGCTGCTCCTAACCTTATTCACAGGAAACTGATACCGCCTGCTCTTCAGGAACGTGTTCGTTACGGTCCATCAATGGATATTTCGGATGCCAACAATAATCCGATTAGTACGGCTGGTTACATTTCGCTCCTGGTAAGATTAGAAAGGCACCTCGTGAAGGTAGATTTCGTCGTTTGCGATTCGCTAGCCGCACCAGTTATACTGGGTTGTGATTTCTGTGACAGGTTTGTAGAAAATATCCGTCCTCGGAAGCGTACCATAGAAATGGAAGACGGTTCAATAATTCCGATTGTCCGGAGACCTCTGCGAGCCGCTACGCGGAAACACGTACCGCTTTTGGTTGCACATCAGCCTACCAAAGGCACAGTGGCATCAACGAAGTTGCACGTGCTCAAATCGGTGCACCTTCCGCCGGAGTCCCAGGTGTGGGTTGAAGTCGTCACCAAACAGTTTGGTCAATACACAGTGCAGCCGTCACTGGCACTATACGAAGAGCGCCAGATCGCTTTGGCTAATGGAGTCGTAACGAATCAACCGGATGAAGCCTTTAAGGTCCTCGTTGCCAATCTTGGCAAAACCAAACAATGGTTAACAAAGAACCAAGTAATTGGCACGGTACTACCGCACCCCGCTGCAGTGATACCCACGAAGATTCCGATTGGAACCGTGCTCGGTGTATCTGACCCTAAGGAGGGGGAGGAGGCCGCCGAATTCGCCGAATTACGGAATGAGTCGCTTGAAGCCGATACGGATGATACCCAGAAGAACTCGGGTTCAGACACCCCAGCACCTTTTGAGGTTAAGCCGTTGCCACCTGGCACTGAACAGACGAACCCTGTTGAGGAGTTAATGAAGCTCAATTTGGAGCACGTACCGGAGTCCCATCGGGAGAAGCTACGCGAGATGCTCCGCGAGTTTACGCCCATGTGGGATGGTACTCTCGGAAAAATTGGAGTCACAGAGCATTGCATCGATCTACTTCCGAACACTCGGCCCATTGCGCAACACCCTTACAGGGCAGGATCGAAGGCCCGAGAAGAGGAAAAAGCTCAAGTCGAGAAGATGCTCCCAGCCAACGTTATTGAGCCCGCTCAATCCCCTGGGGCGTCACCAGCTGTTTTGGTGCCGAAGCCGGATGGATCATGGAGATTTTGTATGGATTACCGAAAGTTAAATGCGGTTACAGTGAAGGACGTATACCCGATTCCACGTATGGACGAATATATCGATTCTCTAGGGAGCGCGAAAGTGTTTACCACTTTAGATGCCAATTGGGGATACTGGCAAGTGCCCATAAGGGAAGAAGATAAGGATAAGACGGCCTTCGTGTGCCATCAAGGCCTGTACCGTTTTCGGAGAATGCCCTTTGGGTTAACGAACGCCCCCGCAACGTTTCAGCGTGCGGTTGATATCCTCCTGGCTAGGTTCAAGTGGACCACCTGTTTGGTATACTTGGACGACATCGTCGTCTTTTCCAATAACATGGAGGACCATCTCACCCATGTAAGGGAAGTTATGACCGTTTTACGGGACGCAGGGATTACCTTGAAGCTTAAGAAGTGCGAGTTTTTCACCGAATCGGTTAAGTATCTTGGGCATATTATTTGCCCAGGGAAGCTCTCAATTGACGAGGTGCGGGTAAAATCCTTGAAAGAGGCGAACCACCCAAGAACTCAAACTGAGCTTCGATCCTTCTTAGGCCTGTGTAATGTTTACCGTCCTTTCGTGCCGAACTTGTCGGATATCGCTTCGCCGTTGAACAAACTCCTGATGAAAGGAAGACCAGTGGAATTGGAACCCTTTGGCAATGCGGAAGCGTCCGCATTTGCGGCACTAATTGAAGCCGTAACGTCGCCACCAGTCTTGGGCCTGCCGAAACCAGGCTTACCCTACGAGGTTGACACTGATGCGAGTGCGAACCAAGTTGGTTGTGCGTTGTTTCAGGTGGAAGAATCTGGCAAACGTCACCCTATTGGGTATTGGTCGAGATCACTGAATGTGCACGAACGGAATTACTCCGTTTCAGAGAAGGAATGCCTTGCCGTCGT
The DNA here is from genome assembly GCA_030374805.1 of Gracilaria gracilis. Lineage (NCBI taxonomy): Eukaryota > Rhodophyta > Florideophyceae > Gracilariales > Gracilariaceae > Gracilaria > Gracilaria gracilis. The sequence goes on along the minus strand of JARGSG010000033.1, from coordinate 54,478 downwards.
ATGGGCCCTCTCAACGTTGAGACCATACTTGATGGGAACCCATTTTCGGGTACACACGGACCATTTTTGCCTACGCTGGCTCATGGAAATTACCGAACCGTCAGGTCGACTGATGAGATGGAGACTCCGGCTCTCGGAATTTGACTTTGAAGTAGTGTACAAGAAAGGCTCCTTGAACTTGCAGGCAGACGCTCTATCCCGTTTGGGCACTGCAGCAGAAGCTGAACCCACCGAGGACACGGAAAAGATACCATGCTTTATGGTTGGTGACCTCGATGAGGGGAAGACAGAAATCCTATCGGATGATGAGTTTGACGATATTCTCGCCACACAGACTGTAGAACCGGATACCGGGTCATTTGTACCGATTTCGCCCGAGGAGATAATAAGGGAACAGCAGATGGATCCCTTTTGTATACAGGTTAGGGCCCGTCTGAACGGTGGGTATAGGATACATTTCCAGGTGAATGACCAAGGCTACTTGGTGCGAACGGTTGAAACCAACCCACAAATGGTGGTACATCACTCCTTACAGAGTCCCGTACTACACTTGTCTCACTATGTGAAGTTGGGAGCCCACTCGGGAGGAAGGAAGCTTTATCTCACCTTAAGAAGGGACTTCTATTGGCCCGCAATGGCGTTCGACTGTTACGCAATCCGCCGCTCCTGTCAGGCGTGTGCCAAGAATGACGTCAAATTAAGAAAGTACTCGAAGGAGTTAACGTTGTTTCCCGCACGGGCACCGCTGGAGTTCGTCACCATTGACATTCTTGGAGAATGGATTAAGACCTCTCGAGGGAACCGGTACCTACTGGTCATCACCGACAGGTTCTCTAAATTGGTTAGAACAGTGCCGCTCAAACGGATAACAGCAGCCGCTGTGGCTCAAGCGTTTGTTACCCACTGGGTCTTTGTGTATGGCCCACCGGTACAGTTACTTTCCGATAACGGCTCTCAATTCTGCTCGAAGTTCTTTCAAGATGTGTGTAGGATCCTGGATATTAGAAATTTATTCACTACGACCTATCATCCGCAAGCGAACGGACAAGTAGAAAGATTTAATCGAACCATCCTTGGTGCTTTGAGATCCTATGTGGCAGATCATCCCAAGACGTGGGATCAGTTCACGGACGCTATCACGTATGCATACAACACCCAGGTTCATCGGGTAACAGGACTCTCACCATTTGAACTGGTACTGTCGAGGAGACCACCTCCTCTAGCCATCGAGTCGCAGCCAACTCTGGATACGTTCCCGTCACCGGGCTTGTACCGCGATGCGTGGAAGAAATGGCTCACCAAGCTGGTACCGGCAGCACGTGCCTCTATGGACAGGGCTCAGCTCGCCTACAAGCGCAACTTTGATAGCCGAATTCTGAGAGCGTTACCTAACTTACAGGTAGGAGATTATGTGTTCCTTCGTAAGGAATATTATGACCCGGAGAAAGAACGCCACCACAAGTTATCGCCGATTGCGGATGGACCCTACAAGGTTATTTCCATGTCTGGAGACACCGTCGTGCTGGAAATTAATAACCAACACGAACGGATATCACGCGATCGCGTCTACAGGGCACCGAGCCCACTCCAAGAATTGGTAACGCTACCGGAAACCGGAACTGAAGTACCTGCAACACAGGAAGGAACGGAAGCAAACGGGGACAGCGCGAACCGCCCGTCGATTCTCCCGCACCAGGAAAGGGGTTTATCGAACCTACTTGAGGTATCAGAGCTGGTTAAGGATAGCCTGCCGTTACGCGCTACACCTACGCACTCAACTCGAGTTCGACCCCCGGCTACGGTAGTATCAGCTGCCGTATCGCACCCTAAGGAAGGGGAGGACTCACGTAATCGCGTTCAGGCTGCTCCGGCATCTGCTGGATTGGCTGACGTGCTTGAGCTCTCAAAGAGACAGGAGCCCGGATCGGGAATATCGCCGCTAACGCACACGCGTGTGGGATCCTCGGTGGAGGCGAATGTCAGTAATGAAGACGAAGTTACCCCTGCGGCGAAAACCACTGTTAGTGATGAGAACTCTCGTGGGCCGGCGTCCAAGTCCTTGGCTACTTCTACGCCTTGCTCGGAAGAAGCGCAGAAGGCAAGACGCACCGAAAAGACGGTCTCCGCCGACCCGTCAATGGGTCAGCGCAGCGATTAGCCCCATGGGAAGAACCTACAGCAGGTGTTGTGAAGTGAAGGATCCTTGTGAATAGGGTCGTAGAGCCTGGTTCAGGGAGTGGACGCATGCAATATGCATAAAGGAACCTTGACAGGTGCGCTGTGGGGCTCAGAAGTCTCCGTGAGAAGCGCGCCGTCATCGGGAGATAATTTGCAGGAGTGCCGCTCGCGTGTGCAAAATTGCACGTACCAGTGGCCGGCCAAAATACTTAATTTTTTGAGTGCCAGCGGCTGGGGGTGCATGCGCATGCGCGCGCGCGGGTGCAGAGTGGCACGCCAAATTAATTTACTTGATTTTTTGGCTTGCCACGGCGCATGGCGTTTCCGGAATCAGACGATAGTGCACATGGCCACTTGGCAGGTTTGTCGCCCAAAAGGGATGCGTTGCACTCCATAACGTGGCAGAGTGCGGAGCCAATCACATGGCGCTGCATTGTTGCAACCCGCCGCCAGGTGCAATAGGGTGGTACGTTGCCGTGGCCCGGTGAATCCGCCACCCTGCACAGCGAGTGTTCAAACGCAGTATCTCCGTTGCAACGGCTCTCCCGCGTCGAGAAGCAACTTTGCCTGGATCAGGAACGTCGTCGTTAGTTAAAGATGATGCCCGCTGGGAAAAAAGGTTAGTTCACCGGACTCTGGAAGTGAAGAGCTTTCACCAGAAGCTACTTTCGTGGAGATTGGCAGCTGGAAACGGAAGTTAGCCATTCCTCGTCTTGACGGTTAGCGCTCTCATCAACGAGACACCCCCACCTCACCGAAGCCGGAAACCCGTTATTACTTGCGTGTACCCGCTCGGGTTACGTAGAGAAGCAAAGCCCAATGTCGGGAACAACCAAAGGAACCGAAGACGTCGGGGTGTACCCACAGGATTTCGTGGTCGATCGTATCGTGAAGCACGGTGTTGCCCAGGACTGGAAAGTAATCTATCGCGTCCGTTGGTACAGCTATCCTCCAGAGCAGGACATTTGGGAGCCAATTGAGCACCTTCCGAGGTCCAAGATTATCGCTTATCACCGAAGAACCCAGTCCGCATTACCCCCAACTCTGGATAATGCCCAAGTGGGATAGAACTGTCACCGACATGTGGTAAATATGGTGTGCCACTACGCGGTAGGTTGCGAGGAGCTCTAAGAAGAGAAAAGAAGACACCAATAAGGTTGGTCTTATGTACAGTATGAACAAAGAAAGAACGCACCGAATTGTCGGTTCATCGCCGTATAACGGAACTAAGAAGTAAGAAGTCATGAAGTATCTAGGAAGATGTTGCCACGAATGGAAATGAAGTGCATCCTGGTTAGGAAATGAAGAAGGAAAAGGAAGGAAGTATGAAAGAAGCTCGAACACGAGAAAGATTCTACAGGAGGAGAGAAGTAATGCCAAGCTGTGGCCTAATTGGGTTTATCGTATCTGAGTGACAGAACTACACGCCCTCAGGCACCCTGCCCAGACTACTGGTGACCAGCGTTGTTTCCGGGAGCCGGCGTCGCAAGACCCCAACCCGCGGGAGCTTGAGTGCCCTTCGCAGGGACCTGTGCCGCGTCAGCGCCCGTATTCGGAACACCCACGAGGGGGATGTCGTCGTCCACCACCTCACCAGCACCATGTTCTAAGGAGGGATCGACCCAGTCCGCTAGAGGCCCATAGTCATCAGGGAATACGAACCCAGTCAATTGTCCAATCGGTATAGCCCTAGGGGCCCGCATCATTGCTCTGGCATGAGCTTCGGAGATCATTTGCCGTTCCCACGGATTGTAGTACGCGAAGGTCCCCGAACGGGTGGATATTCTTCCCGGTGATCGGTCTTTGCCGCGAGGACCACCTTCTGGCTGCCAGTGCACCGGAATCCGGTCCCAATCGACGGCCTCGATGAAGCGTAGGAGCAGGTGAACCTCTTCCTGGTTGGAATCGGACCCCAAGGGTATAGACAGATCCTGTCGCCGGATAATCCATCGGAGCATCGGAGGGAGATACCACAGATGGTAATGATCGTACGTATCCCACAGGAGATGTACCGCCACGCGGGCACCCCACTCCACCGCAAAGAGCGTCCAGTACCCAGAGCAGGGATCGTTCAACATTCTACAGCCTACATAGTAGAGGCATGGAGGAAGTTCGGCGTAGCACCCTCGCGGGACCTCGACATTCGCCCAACAGCTGGGAAGCGCAGCGTCTCGCCCCGGCAGGGAGTTGTAGCGCAATTGCTCAGCCTCCAAGTGTGGATACGGAATCAGGAACCCTCGACGGGACCGCAAGCTTCGCTCGAGCCGAACATGGCGCTCAAAGCTCCACAAGAAATCATTGGATGATCGCCGAAGGTATCGGAATTCCGCCCGAAGAAGGGGACGACTACGGAGAAGCAAACCGTCGACCACATTCGGTACCTCAGCCCTATGGGGAGACTCGTTGAACTTCGCTAATGCGTATCCGTAGGATATCTCGCCGAAAGTTCGGAAATGTGACACGTCAAAGTTGAACCGCAACGGTACCAAGTGATCCGATCGAACATGGCTAGCTCCTTCATAGCCAGTACGAGCCCACAGTGCCCTAGTGCGACTAAGGGAATCACCGCCCGCACAGAACAGGTGCAGGGGATCGACCGCCACCCGGAGACGCCAGCTTCTGGACCGAGCAACTTCGCGATGGAGCCCACCTGGGAGATAACCGTTCTCAGCATACGAGTCAGTAAGAGCCTCGTCGGCTACGGAGGTCGGATGGAACCAAAGCGCACGGCAATACACCTCTCCATGCTGCCGAGGCCGTCTCAAACGGAGACTTTCCAAGCTGATCCAGCCCCTGGCATTGACCGTTAACGGCATCGCTTGCTCGGAGTTCCACGCCACTGCGTCGATATCGGGAGCCTGAGGAGGCGCTGCGGGTTCGTAGCCTTGCGAGGATTGTCCAGGTTGAGCGCCCTGTTTGGAGAAGTAGCCAGGAGGTTGGTAACCAGATAGATGGTACTGTGGCTGTGCGTGAGAACCTTCTTGAGGGAGGGGCATGAAGTTAAACCCGCCGAAATATCCGGACGAGCCTGCCATTTGGTAAGGAGACTGCTGATACCCCGAGGGTTGATGAGCTGGCACCATAGCTTGGGACGAATGGAACTGAGATGACGCTTGCATAGGAAGTTGTTGAAAGCCTAAGTAGGAAAGGTTCTCGACGGGAGCAGCACTCGAAGAACCCGCCTGTGAGGCACTTGAGGAAGCGTTCCACGGAAGCGGGTTAGTTGCGAAAGGATTCATGCCTGGTGTAGGAGAGAAGGTTGAAGATAAGAGTTTTTGCCGCGAAGTCGGAGAAGAGTAATGTCGTGTACCACGCGTTGGCTCAGGAAGCTCTGAAGGTATTGCCGAAGTCTCGGAGTCCGCCATTCTGAGGATCAGTATTTACGTACCGGTCGCCGGCGCCTTCCCGCCGACCAAAGGGCGAACCCTTGGCTAAGGAGGGGGAGATGTGGAGCAATGGCAATCCGATGTCGGCACAATGAAGGTTCTCATAATGGAGCTCTATCCATTGAGCCCTGACGTGTCAGACTATGAATATGGACCCCGTTTCGGGTGAAATTGGAAATATTGTTGGGACGTACATTGTTGGGTGAATCGGGGATAGAACCTATGAAATAGGTGTACAGTAGGGCCTTGTGGCATATTTGTCCAAATATTTGGCGTCACACCCGCTGGGTAGATACTGTGGCACCCTGACACTGGGTTGTCCACGTGTAGAGCCCTCGTGGGAGTGCGCAGCCCTAGATAGAGTAGATAGTATATATGCTCGGGCGATCTCGCCCTGGAGCCACTAAGTAAAACTCACCTGAGTCGTATCTTCTTCTTGAAGTACGTGGTCTTCATCCCAAAGGCTGGGCTATGGTTGCTACTGCCTACGTAGGTTCACGGCTCCTCTAAGGAGAGTAATTACGACTGGTCTTGGTACAATCACCCCTCAGGGTCCCTCAGGAAGTTCTTTACTACCCGTTTCTGGCTTGTTTCGCTAATTACCCCAGTATCAGGTTGTATTTGTTTTCGTTCACCGAAGTACCGGATCTTTGTTCAGTTCATCGTTTTCCTGATGCAGGCCTCGTTTTCGCCTCTGTATAGAGTTATATCTGGACACTCGTGTGATTGTCTCGTTCCGCTATCGGCCCTGTTCCCGCCGTTGGCACGGGCCGTAGCTTCGCTCGTGTGGTTCTCAGTAGGAGCATTACACCGTCTTACGGCACCGTTCGCTCCACTTCTAGACTCGTTCTCTCTTGATCCGTCGTCGGTTATTTTTCTCTAGGTCCACGCTCTTCTTTACCTCTGCAGGTTATTCCAGTACCGTCTCCGGTTTACACCCGGCTGCCACGCGGCACGCGCACGGGCAGAGGGCTCTACTTCTGAGTTCGCCCTTTTGTGGGAGCAGGAATTGGACACCCTGGTGGACACGTACCCTCTTTGGGGTTTGCTCTACAGTTGGAGGCATCGAAAAACAACCAACCTGAGGGTGTCATTCACATCCCTTCCTTAGGGTACAGTACCTTTGCAGGGAAAGAACCGTTCCGCCGTGAGCGAAGAGTGAACAACTCAGAAATCGCAAACAAAAATCAACCAACATCATCCTGGCGATAGGAACTAGTCATGAACCCATGGAGGTGTCAAAAATGAACCTCATCCTCAGACGTTGAGGCAAAACCCCTACCAGGAACATGAAACATATTAACCCCAAACACGGGTGTCAGCATAACACTTGCACTACCCGAATGGGTTATTATTTGCATTAGCGATTTCCATCAGGGGACCGTAACGGATACATTCATGAAACTTCTCTAGAAGAAACGAGTCCAGTGTACAGTTGGGACCGGCTCCAGTATCCAAAAGAGCGATATGACGAACCATGAGATGGTCAGAGAAGCCGAAATCGGCCAGAACCTTATACTTCTCTTCGAGAGCATCATAACGAGGTCCAAATACTTCGGATTGCTCTTCTGTATCCACGGCCGTTCGACTTGACCCATCTCAGGGTGCGAATCCGATAAGGATAAAAATATCTTCCTAGAAAGGATCTTCATCTGGGAGCGAGGCTAGGACGCCTCAGGCTACAATGACCCCTGTTCACAGGTCACCTCTCCCGAATGGGAGGCTCCCGATATCAGTTTTTCGGAGAAGTCATCACCGATTGACTCGGGTAAAACCCATCCTGGGGAACTGAGAAATCCCCGGTCTTGGGTTCGGCTGCTTTCACCAGACCTTGGTTCTGAACCGTCGCGATATTTCCAATATTTCCAGCACCGTTTCGGTTCTTCACCGCGATCCCGTAGGGCACTCTCGAAACTCGAGCTTTGTCTTCTGGTGAAAGTAATTCATAAAACCCAATAATGGTTGACCTATCCCAACGTGGGAGGGTGCCCTGCGGTGCAATATGTCCTAGCCTGTAGCACTGGGAACATATCACCGTGGTCGATTTGCCATACAAACGAACGTGCACATTGCGTTGCGGCGTAGTGTACCTGATCTCGGGTTTGGGTACTCAGAGGAGTTCATTGCTATAGCAATTCGTCGAAACCCGTCATGGGTGCCTTCACCGTTGAAAGCGGGATCATTCTCCATCATCAAATGACGCCTCTGACGTGGAAGTCTCCGTGTCAGACGTGCTCAAATGAGAAAGTACCGACTTCTGGTGACCAAAAACAACCGAGATGACTTCGTAGGCTTTTCTTTTTTCTCGTTTGAGAGCCTTGGCCGTGTGAACGGGAACGTTTGCCATTCTTCCGGATACGGCGTTCTCTATCCGATGAGTCGGCCAACGAACTTGAATCCGAAGTAGATGAGTCTTCCTCGAAAGACTCTAAACGTTCACCGATACGGTTCAACTTCACAGTTAATTACTCAAAAGAGGCTTCTGAAAAACCACTCCTCTGAATACTCGAGGCAACACTCAGTCGCAACTCGCGAACATCTGCCGACACATCTCGGAGCTTGATATCGGAAATATCTCGTCTGAGATTCAGCAGCCCCTCCAACAGGGAGCCTAGACCAAAAATCAAATCTTTGGTAGCTGACTCCAACCTGGAGAAACCAACAGCGTCAGTATTCCGAAAGTCGGATAATCCAAGAACCACCGGCGTGGGATCAAAAGACCACCCAGCTTGGGGAAACGACAAAAAGAACAACACTTTCCGAGAACCGGATGAGATTTCATGAACACCAATCCCTTCGGGCACAGAATACAAACCCGAATAAGGGAAGTCATCAGAACCTTCCGAAGGCGAGGAACCATTCCATGGATCATCCCTCGACATCATTAGGGCATCATACGAACCGAAAACTCGGTGAAAACGAAAACGTTAATCACGATTTTCCGAAAAGCGAAAAGAAACAAAGGAGTGACTCCAACAGAACCGAAACTCGGTGTCAATCGAAATCAATCTCCCAAAAAGGGGAATCCCAATCTTCAAGATTCCATTCTCAAAAGAGTACTTCACAAAGTGACACAAGCCCTTCTAGGTCGGGAGACCAAATGTGGAGCAACACCCTGAAAGGGAACGTCCATGGGATGTTCGAGTCCCACTCCCTGTATGGGCGAACTCAGCAAAAGAGCCCTCTGCCCGTGCGCATGCCGAGTGGCAGCCGGGTGTAAACCGGAGACGGTACTGGAAGAACCTGCAGAGGTAAAAACCATGAGGAAGCGGTGATCGGTAGTGAAGCACAGGAAACCCCAAAGAAATGGTGCAAGAAAAGGGGGAAAAAGAGGTAGAGAACCCGTACAAACGGGGGAGTACTCCAAGTAACAGACACCCCGAGCGGAGCCAAGGGTCGTGCCAACCGGCGGATCAGACCCGAGGCGGAGCGACGACGGCAACCAAAGCCGAAAATAACCCTATACAGGGGCGGAAGCAAAGCCTGTAGCAGGAAACGATATATCCAATAAACGATCCGATATCACGGCGAAGATAACTGAACAGGACCAAATGATGGGACAAAGACTGAAATGAGTCAGAAAATGGTGCACAGTAGCTTCCTAAAGGACCCTGAGGGGTGAGTATACCGAGACCAGTCGTGCTTACTCTCCAAATGGAGGCGTGAACCTACGTAGGCAGTACTACTCATAGCCCAATCTTCGGGATGAAGACCACGTACTACAGGAAGAAGATGCGACTCAGGTAACTTTACCATTTTGGCTCCAGGGTGAGATCACCCGGGCTTATATGCCTAGTGCATATTAAACTAAATATTATTACTAAAATAGTGCACACTTCTTGAGATCCACACACGTGGCCAACCCACTATCAGGGGCCTCATGAGTGACTCCACTCAACTAAATCTACACAATTTCCACGTGTTCAACACCATGCAATGGTTCCATAATCCAATCCACCTAACAAGGTTCACTTCAAGTCATCCGAACTTCACCCATATGTAGGGTCCATCATCAACATCACAAGCCATCATCCCAACGGGAGTCCAGAGCCTGGAGACAGGAAAATAGGTACCGAGCACGGTGCTGTTTTGCTCTACAAGTAATGGAATGTGTGTTGAGAAGTAGAGCTTTGTAAAATAATATGCGACAGGCCACCAACCGGTACATGCAGAAGAAGTAGTTCCATTTTGCCGCTCGCTTGACAATGGAGAGCTGGGCTGAACAAGCTGAAGGCGTGCAATCGGCGCGCCTTCGAGCCCGGGGTCGTTTCCATATCGGTGGCGCGCGGCGCAGAGGCACGCTACGTCAGGTCGTCGCGTGCTGGGCCGCACCAAGCGGTGTGAAACCCGCAAGCAGGCCCATGGGGCGAGGCGAAGAGGTGCAGAAAGCGAGCGGAAGAATCCCGTAGGGCGAAGTGGGGAGGTCCCGGAGGCGGACTGTAGAGCCCGAGAAGGCGAGGGACGAATTCCCAAGATCCAAGGCGCTGAGGCCTAAGAATCGAATACCCACAAGGCAAAAGGCCATAGCGCGGGAGGCAAGGCACTAAAGCCAAGGGGTTGATAGCAAGACAAAGCGGACGGCCGCGCAGCGCAGCGGCGGGACGGAAGGGTGACAATGGGCGCCGGTTCGGGGAAAGGGGGGAAGCGTCGCGGTGGATTGCGGTGGAACGGGGGCGCCACGAGTGGCGGTGGCGAGCATGCGCGGCGCGGAGAGCCAAGCGACAGCGACGCGACAGGGAGGCCAACCAGGCGAGAGGCACGAAGACCCAGCAGGCGAGGGGCGTAGGCCCAGCAGGAGAGGCGCCAACACTAAGGAGAGGAGGAACGTAAGCCCAAGAAGCGAGGCGTGGAAAACTAGGTGGCGGGACACGGTGGCCCAGGATGCAATGAGGAGACCCCGGGAGTCGTATTGAAGGGTTAAAATAGAGAAAGGCTCGTGACATGGTTAGGGTGAACCGAATCGCAGCGCGGGGCGTTCGGAACCTAAAGCTGGCGGTCCACAGGATCCACAGGTCAACAGAAACGCGCGGCGGCGGTGGTATGCTTGGCAGCCGACGCCGGGTGAGCTTGACGATGGCGCTGTGGGCGACATTGAGGCGGCAGCTCGGCGGTGCACGGCTTTGAACGCGCGCTGACGCGGCGAGGCGAGGCGCCTTTGTCCGGCGCAAACGGAAAGCCACGGCGGTATGGTTGCTGGGGTTTTACGTAGCTGAATGTAGCTGCGGCCGCAGGCGGGGGGCAGTCGATAACCGTGGTGGAAAACCAGAAGCAGTGGACGACGGAGGCTGCCGGCGAGAGACAGTCGAAGACGCTGACGGCAGGCGAGGGGCAGTCGACGACAGCAACGGCCTAAAACGGGCAATGGCAGACCGAGGCGGCAGAAGAGAAGCAATCAACGACAAAGGCGGCCGGCGGGGGACGGTCGACGACGATGACGGCTGGGGAGAGGCAGTTGACGGCGGCAGTCCGAGGAGGGCAACCCACGACGGCGGCGGCAGACAAGAAGCATTCGACGACGGCGGCGCACCGGAGAGGCGGGAAAGGGGTGGCGCAGAAAACGGTAAGGAGTCGCGGAAATGCAGGAGGGGCGGTGCGCGAAGTACAGACGACCGTCGGATAACAGCAAAGTGGAGGCCAGAAGAGAGCAGTACGGAGAGGATACGGAGGCCAGAGGAGCGCAGCACGGATATGCACAATACTTGAAACGAAAAGTTCGCCGCCACCGATCGCGTGATGTGAGAGCGAAACAAAACGCAATCGACGGCGGCGACGCTGCGCGACGACGGCGAAGCGGTGGAAAAATCCAGCGTAGCTAAGTACCTACGCTGATTGCAAATTGGATCATCCTTCCGCTCACTCTCGTTCAAATAAACCCACTTCTTCGTTCCTCGAAAATCTATAGGCGGTAGCGAGCCGCCAGTGCAACAGGAAGGTGCAACATGACAGATTCTGGAGTGGTGTGTTGTCAATGTGCGCCGTCGATGGCTGGTATCGGGCGCTGTGTCTAGGGCTGGTTAACTACTATCGATACAGTTAGGTTCCCAAAAGTAGCGCAGTCATCGATTGCGTGTCTGTAGGCCTCCGGACCACAGTATCGGAGAGAACGTAGTGGCGTGGAGGTGTCCGGCATATAAGGAGAGGCGTGTAGGTGCGATGACACCTAAGCCCAGAGACCCATCGGCCATTCGAGCAATTGCAAGTAAACCCAGTCTGCTACACTGTTACAGGCAGCCGGGGCTAAGAGCTACCGACGAGGTGAAGGAGCTTCTTCACATGCAAAGCGACAAGAATAATTAAGCGTGAGCTCCAGAAATCATAACATTTCTTGGCGGGTAGGAACGTATTGCACTGTGGATATCTTGTCAAGATACATACTTACCAAGGGTAAAGCCTTGAAGTCGAAAAGGACTTGGTGCGATGATGGGTAAAATCAAAGCATTCATTCATTTGTGGGGGGAGCACACGCTTTACAGCAACATGACAGCGGTTGTTTTCGATTCGACGTGTTGTGTAGGGCTATGGTGTGGAAGCGAAAGCCGAAAGGCGACGCGGTCGATATCTACTCGCGCTCCCAAGAGCAGCTTGCAGCATCACCCACGAGTTTCTGACGAGCGCTCGGCGATGATGCGACCGCGCACTTGCAGAAGACAGAAGTGGCGAGGGCCTCAGCGGCGACTCGCGCTTCAAAAAGAAGAAAACACATGCAAAGCGGAAGGAGGAGCCACCACGCATACAACAGTACCTAAAATGTACCGCTGTGAAGTGACCACTGTCAAACACCCACGTGCACTTGGCTCGCCTGTATGCTATGCATGCCGATAGATAACTATATACAACATAAGATTCGTCGTTCCATGCCTCGTTGCGAGCAGCGGGATGCGCTGCGCGCCGGAACGCAACCTCAACGCGATTGGAACCTCAACCAGGCGCAACGGAAACAACGGAACGAAGTAACGGCGCCGCAGTGAAGGCTGATCTTCTTCCGAGTGCACTGCGCACCCCTCGCTCGCTCCTTGGTCGGCTTTGGTACGCTAATGTCGTTGCCAACATGGTGCTGTTGATGATACGCGCGCCCATCTTCGCGCTCATAGTCACCATCATCTCGGTGATAGCAGAGCTTGCATTTCTCACCGCTGCGCTGCACTTGCTCACGTACGCTTCGTACCGCTCGCTCAAGGACAAGACACGCTTCCTGAAAATCCGCTCGCATACGCTCAAAGTGTATACCATAACCGTGTTGGCCGTGATCATGTTCGTCAGCATCGAGTCCGTCATCTCGGTGTTCAGCGACGTGTCGGTGGAGAAGGTGCGAAGCGTAGAGCCGTGCTTACGAATCGGAGCACCCGCGTCCACGCCGTCGGTGTCCATGAATGTAGTCAAAGGAAGGGCCATCTATTTCCGATGTGTCAAGGTGCAAGGAAGCTTGGTCACTCCCATGGTAGGTAACTCCACCACAGACAGCACCACTATTGCGTGCTCCACCGACGAAGGATACTCATATCGCATTGGCAAAGACCGAAACATCAGCAGAACGGAGCAGATGATTATCAGCTGCAACAGCAATGAGCTGTGTGCAACCAGCTTGCTTGACGGCGACACGCTATACTTCAGCGCCCCGGGCGTGAGGCAGAGCACACGCGTAGGCGAAAAGGTGAGAATGATGCCCACAAATGTGTCCATGTTGAACAAGGAGCGCATCGACACGGCCGTCATCACGCAGCGACTGTTGCAAATCTACGAAAACGCCAACCACATGGAGGGTGAAGTTCGGCGGCGTTTGTTGCTAGAAACGACGCGCTCGACGTGCCAGTTCGAACGAGAGGGGCGGCAGGCCACCGAGGTGCGCGGCTTCGTGCTGATCGCGGCGGCGGCGGTGTGGACCCTATCGCTGCTGCTGCTGCCGGTGGCGCTGGCGCTCAAGCGGCGCAGCCTGTTCGACGTGAACGACCCGCTGCACTGGGCAAAGTTCGCATGGCACGACCTGGAGCGCGCGGTCGGCAAGCAGCCGCTGCTACACCAGCTGGACGACGGCAGGGGCTGCCGCATGTGCATCGTGCACTACGCGCGCGAGTAGCTTTATAGCAGATACCAATACGTGGAGCGCGCACAGCCGCACATGGGCGGCGCTTGCGCTCGCAGTGTTCTGTGCTACAGTAGATCATCATCATGATGATCTAAGATACATACGCGCGCCTATCTATTTGTACAGCTCTTCTGCTGTTGCTCCGCTGCCGCCGCCATGTCCGCAAATGTGCCTCCGCCGCTCGTGGCGCTCAACAACGCCGAGGCGGCGCCGCTGGCGCCGTCAACGCGGCCGGCCGCTTTCTCCTCCTCGGCCGGCAACGGTAGCGGCGGCGACACCTCGCCGCCGCCGCCGCAGCCGCCGCCGCTGTGCGCGCTGGCTTTGCGTCGAGCCGTGCAGCGAATGCGCTAACGGCCACGCATCGTGGTGTCGCCGTTCGACTTTGTGCCGCGCACGGACATGCCGTCGCTGCCCGCGTTGTTCTACGCGCCGCAGCTGAGCGCGGACGACAGCCACACGCGCGTGGGGCTGTGGAGCGATCAAGACGCGTCGGGCTGCGCGTCGCGCAGAGGCTCGCACCGCCTTCACAACGAGGACCGCGTGTTCTATGACAACTACAACCGCATCTACGGCGTGTGCGACGGCCATGGCGCCAGTGCGGTGCGCCACGCGCCGCGCGAACAGCTGGTGGCCGCCTCCACGGGTACGTACGCAAGATTCGCATTGACCTACAAAGGTATATATATCATTAGCCATATGAGGCCAGTAGTACCCTTCCCTCAAGGTGTAGTACATTCTCGTACCTCCAGCGTGTCCTGATAGCCTTGGGTAGTGAGCCAGGTACAGCACCCGAGGGCGCAGCACCTTGGGCACCACCTTCTGAAGGGAACCATCAATAGGAGCTCGCCTCACCAGGAAACCATTTCGGTCGACGTCAAATTTCGAGTCTTTCATACCTACTTGGTCCATGAGAGAGCGGCAATAAACATCGTTTGTTTGCTGTCTCAGGAATTCCTCGCGGGTAATCGGCATGATTTCTGTTTCCTCAAGGGCGAGTATTTCCCGAGCGATGACATCATTAAACCACGTATCCTCTTCGGGTAAAGTCCAGTAACCTTCTAAGGTATCACCATCAGGGTTGGTAGAGATGGTAAAGCATGGGATATCATCCTCTACCGGCCCGGTGTCCAAACCATATGTGGTAATGCGAGACATCGCGTCTGCGACATTGTGCTTGATACCTGGACTATACTGTACGTCATACTCGAACTCTGAAAGTCGTAACCGCCATCGGGCAAGTCTGTCCGATGCGTCTGCCTGACCGAGTATCCATCGCAGGCCGTCATGGTTGATTCGAAGCGTGAACCGTTCACCATATAGGTAGGGGCGGAGCATCAACATGCTCCAGACCACAGCTAGACGCTCCTTTTCGGTTGTTGTGTAATTCTTTTCTGCAGGGGGCAGGGCACGGCTCCAGTACACTATAGGTAGTTTGTCGCCGTTTTGTTGCTCCTGCATAAGACAACAACCAATTTGGGCGTCCGAGGCGTCAGTATCCAACGTGTATCGTAAACCAGCTTTGGGTAATGCCAAGATGGGAGGTGTCAAGAGAGCATGTTTCAGCGCCTCGAACGCATCCATTTCCTCATTGGTAAGACATTCAAACCTTGTAGGTTGACCCTTCAGCAGCTTCCTGTTGAAGGGAGCCGCTATCTTGGCAAATCCCTTGATAAACCGGCGGTACACATTGCATAAACCTATAAAGAATCGGATTTCCGTCTGGGACGTGGGTGGCTTCGCCTCCTGCACGGCTCGGATATTCCGCGGCGTCACTTCTAACCTCCCAGAGCTGATCATATGACGCAGGTATCCTACCTCTTTGGTGAAGAATTCGCACTTGCGGAGCTTCAACGTTACTCCAGATTCCCTCAAAAGGTCCAAAACTTCCCGAACATGGTGGAAATGTTCTTCTACCGTTCTGTAATATATGATTACATCGTCGATGTATACCAGAGCGGTTCTCCACTTCACCTTCGAAAAGATTATATCTAACGCCCTCTGAAAGGTAGCCGGGGCATTCCGCAACCCAAAGGACATACGCGTAAAGCGGAATAACCCAGCGTGGCAAGTAAACGTAGTTTTGTCCTTGTCTTCTTTCCTTATAGGTACCTGCCAATAACCACAATTGGCATCGAGCGTAGTAAAGATCTTGGCGTTGCCCAACGAATCTATACACTCGACCATTTTAGGTATTGGGTACGAATCCTTAATGGTCATACTATTCAGTCTTCTGTAGTGTACACAGAACCGCATACGGGTATCATTCTTCTTTGTGACCAGAACCACTGGGCTGGCCCAGTCCGCATTTGCTGGTTCCATGACACCTTCACGGAGCATTCGCTCGACCTCATTGAGCTCAACCTCACGGGCTTTTGGACCTGCACGGTAAGGCTGCTGGTAAATGGGTTTCCATCCAGGCACGATGTCAATACGGTGCTCTGTAGCCTCAATTTGGCCTAACCGGCCCGAACACATGGGTTCAAATTATGCTAAGAGACTGAGGATCCGGTCTCGGAGAGCCTGGTTCCCCGCACCGATCTGGACTTCCTCTCTCCAATTCCGCACTGGGTCCAGTTCCATAGTCTTTTCTTGATCTCCAACCTTAAAGGTATTGGCGATCTTCTGTTCCATTTTGGTGTTTGTCGATAACGGGGGCGCATATGCAGGGTATGGCGTATCTGTTCCTCCCCCTTCCTTAGAGGTGGCGACCTCGCCCAACCTATTAGGTGAGACCGTGAAAACCCCTTGTGGTGCCGGCAATGCTATTACAATAGTGGTATTCTTGGGTAACTTAACAATGTGATTGTTAAAGTTACTCAAGTAGACCTTGAAGGATTGATTAGCGATGTTGTCGATAATCCCGTTTGCCATCAAGGCGAGATGTCTTTCTGCCAACCTATGATGGTTCTGTAGTATTACCAATCCTGGAACTGCGCAAGAGACATTCACTACCATTTGGGTCATAGCCGGAATTGAAACCAATCTGGTGAGTCGTATCTTGTTTGAAACCGTTTCGGTGGGTATATTGGACCTCGGCTTCTGACGCCAACCATTTTTGGTCTGCGTATTACCTAATATGACAATACGACCACCTTGACGGAGAGCGACCGTTCGGGACCCTGGCAAAATTGCCTTGACATGTCTGTCAACAAAATTGGTCCCGAGGATACAGTCTGTCGCCAGACGATCCACCACAAAGAAATTGAGCTTCACCTTCAAGGTTTCAAGTTGTACCACAGTGGTCAACATTCCTCTAAGGTGCAGTGGGCGCTCATTACCGTCCACCAGTGGGTTGATAGTCGGGGCAGGCCGAATGTTTCGCAAGACCGCATCGGGTATGACGCGAGCGTTTAGCACATTCGGACCGGCGCCGGTATCGAGTACACACGCAACGGGAACCTGTAGGTAATTGAGAAAGCTTACTGAAGCATTAACTTTATAGTTATTGTACTTCATCAAACACACCACATTGGGTACATTTGATTCTTCTTTTTCCACCATTAAGGTGTCCCGTTCCGGTATCGACGGTCCTTCCAATTCACGGTTAGGGGTGGCCCCTACGCTAACCGTTCGGTGTTTTCCTGCTTCTTCTGAGCGGGACTGTCCTTCTCCAAGATCGATGTTTCCTCGATGGGATGAACCTGAGATGGTGATGGTTGAGCTTGTACCCTCTTTCCAGATCCATATAGGTTACGGTGGTTTTGCTGCCTGGCACTGATCAGATGTTCGCGCACCCCCGGGGGTATTTTTTCACATCTGTTCGCCAGATGGTCTGGCGATAAACAGAGCTAGCAGACCAATCCACCTGTATGTGGATCACGCATTGCCATAGAGGTATGTCAGGCAACCGGATTGGTCGGTGCTGTAGCATATGAAGATACTTGCGAACCACCCGTTGAGGTTTGTTGAGTGCCCGCCGCACTTGGTGGTGACCTTACCGAAGCTGGTGGTACTGTCGACGACCAATTACCAATGAAGGTGGCTCGTGACTGAGCCTGCGGCGCAGTCAAGAGATGAACCGCCATCTTTGATGGTACGCAAATGAGCGAATCACCCTCTGAGGTAGTGCTTTCTTCTAGCTCCAATACTGACCGTTTCGGTTTATCCTTTGAGGTATGGGACGCCGACGGCTTCTTTCCGTGACGGAGAGTGTCGCCTAGTCCCTGGGCATAACGGGCAAGCCCATTATAGTCCACCTTACGGTTGTTCGCCAGGTAGTTGCGTACCTGCGAACGGATCGCTTTGTCGACATTGTCAGCGAAAAGCGACTTCAACCTACTAGTGGTAAAGACATTACCGCATCGGGTGGCCAGATTCCAAAGGCCCAACGAGAATTCCATTTCGGTTTGGCTAGAGCGTTGGCGATATGCCTGCACCTCAGCGTAACCTTCCTGGATAACCTCATCGGTAGCGTAAGTTTCCAACATGAAAATAACCACTTCTGGGTACGTCTCTAACATCTCTGTCCCCTCTTCATCAACCGCCAGGGTATTTTCACGGAGCCTGCCTTGGAGCAAGTGGTAAGCTTGACCTTTAAGGTAAAATTGGAATAACCACATGGAAGCACCTTCGGAAAAACCATTTTGGTCACATGCTATCTTGAACTTCTGCAGAAACTCAATTACCGCAATGGGTTCATCACCTGTGAAGGTAGTATCACCCATCTGGAAGCTGAGCTTCTTATGGTGCTTCGTGATTTTCTGGCCAACCTCTTGGGTGTAAGCAGAGGATCGATTTCTCAACCGATATGACCTATAATCAACCGCTTTGGTGAACATATCGTTCAGCGGCTGACGCACCTTTAGGGTTGTATCGGTGTCCGGATCCGAGTCGGACGACTCGTACCGTTTCTTTTTACCTTTACGGTTTCTCTTTGACGACTTCTTCGCCAACCTGTTCGGTTTCTTCTTGCGTCTACCTTTACGGTCATCATCCGACGATGAACCAGTATCGGTATCGGAGCTCGAGGAATCGGGGTCAGAGTCGTAGCCGCGATTCTTTCCCTTTTTCCTCCTCCTTTCTTTACCTTTGCGGTTTCTTCTTCGTCGCCCCTCTTCTGGGTCAGACGAATCGTCCTCAGGTCCACCAGTCTTGGTGTTCTTTCGAACGTTACCTCCAATGGGTGGCAAGTACACGTCTCGAGGACCCATCTCTATATGGCCCTCTTGACCTTGCCTTAAACCTTGTAGGTACGCACTATCGGCCGGAATTGGCTTGATTGGTGCAGAAGAACCGGCAGGGATCCCTTGTGGTATGCGAGTAATTATATTCACCCCAGGGATTTTGCCTTCCGCCATTCTTTCGGGAAGCCAAAGGTCTTGAACCACTCGGTAGATATGCTCCCGGGCACCCGTTAAGAGGTATGTTTCAACCAATTTAGGTATGCGTTGAGAAAGCTCGTGCACGGCTCGATCAATCACCAAGCGGGTAACGCCGTCCATGTCCATTGAGGTCATAGCTTCATTAACTGTAGCGGTAAAAAGAGCTTTCGCTCGATCTTCCAATTGGTGCCAAAGGTCCTCAACCGTTGTCGGCAATTCCTTAGTAGGTTCAGGAGCCGACGGAGGCTGAGAGCCCGTATCCTTTGAGGTTTCGGCCCGAGGTTGCCGAAGCAGCTCCTCGGGATTATCCAGAATGGGTTTGGCGGCCGAAGCCGCAGCAGAACCTTTGCGGCTAGGTGGCGCGCTAGAGCCACGAGTAATCCTTGTAGGTCTTTCCATAGTGACCAATAGTGGTATCCAATTGCTTCGCGAGTATTCCTACGAAACCAAATAGGTGTTTGAACTTCCAGAATCCTTTCGAATGTCTTCTGTTCACCAGTAAAGGTACGACAAAAACCAAGAAACTTCTAGGTCGGGAGACCAAAATGTCGTACAAATACCGATAAGGTGTGGGGTCCGCCTGGTAGAGGGAGCGCGCGAGGGCTCAACCTAAAGGGGAAAAACACACAACCAATATGGTAGTAGGGCACCTGAAACCCGCAGGGGCAAACGGCGGGGCAACTAGTCTAGACCGTGTAGGTGTACGGTAGTAGACGTCGACGCGCGGTAAAACCTGAACAGTAATAGAGTAGCAAGTGACCAAGATGGTATAGTTACTGCCGTAGTGGTGCCTGACTTTACAATACCCAAGGGGGAAGGCGAGGTGCACCGTAATGTATACAAGGTGCACCGACGGCGATCTCCCATACGAGCATGACGTCATCGGCTGCACCCATGCCCTACTGTCATGGGCCAGCAATGCTAAGCTATCCTAAACTATAAATTAGAAATTATAAAATACAGAATACCAATTGGGTGCAGTGCAGCCAGCAAGGCGCACCAGTACGCCCACGTGGCACCAACCCATTGAGGTCCCATTGTACTACAGCCACGGCGCGTGGGTAATTACCACTGGGCGTGGGCCTACTTCAGTTAATTTATTTAATTAGTGTTGGTGCGAGCTCACTACTTAGCCCGGCGGCGACCTCGCCGCCGTGCACAGTAAAGTTCCCCTAACCAGGGTTGCCTCTATACTTCTTCGCCTTTGGCGGTCATCGACTCCTTCAAGGAGAGAGAATCCGTTGCCTACGGGAAGTGTATCCTCCCTGCGTCACCTAACAGGACCCATTCATGGAAGTGTTTTCCGCTTGTGTCGCGTTCGGCCCTCTACAGGGATAACCCTGGTGTTTACCGTAGCCTTTTTGCCCTTTCCTCTTTTTCCCTCTTTCCATCCCCCGCTCTCGCGGATTTTTTTTCTCTTTCCCCACTTCCGTTGACTTGTGCCTCATTCGAGGGCCCGCTCAGCCACACATGTGTTTCCAGCACCGATCCTAGCTCAACTCTCTACGCCCGTTGGGAGAGCCTGGTTTCGGAATACACCCGACTTCGTCGTGCCTTGCCAGAGCGGCTATGTCTGCTGACTACCTTGCTACGAAGTCTCTTACGGAGGAAGATCTCGGATGTCTTCGTAATGTTTCTCCGCCTCTGGCGTTGCACTACAACTCGAAGTATCACTACCGACGCAACTCGGGCAGAACATTTCCCTCTTGTCAAACCACTCTATCTTTGAGCATAGTAAGTGTCTCCTTTTGCCATCATCTGTTCTTTTCTTCTTTCTTACCTATAATGCGGATTGGTCTTCCGCACCCTACTGCATTCGGGTGTTTTATTGAATTCTTTGTCCTTCAAACCCTCTGATAAACGATGAACTACTGTAGTTTGGTGTTGTGAGTTGCATCTCATTGTGATATACATTTTAAATGGCTCCGTGTTCGATCTAAGGTCCTGGTCGCCCCGGGGCTTAATTTTTGTCTACTTATTGTGTTTCACTAGTTTACCACTGGGCATGCCCCAAAACTTTCTACGGCCTGAATACCTTTATTTGATTCAATGTTTTTAGTATAATTTTGTCTTTAATTTGACAAGAAGTGTTCTACTGTTCAGTTATTCTTGTCACAATGCCCCTGTCATGGGGTAATTATAGTGCTTCGCAGTAATACCCAAGCTGCGCATATGAATTCAAGTTGGTTCATGTGTGTTGGCTTTTGTTTATTTCATTCAATTGATCGCGTCCGGTTTCCAGTCAGAGGTTCAGGTTGGTCTGTGGCTGTATCTTCTTTTTAAGTTGGGCTGATTGTTCCAAAGCGTTGGATTCGTTTTGTGTTGTCTTTATGGCTGTTTTGTTTTTGGATTCTAGTTGTCGAGTTATTGTCATTTTGCTTTCTGTTGTGCAGGCTGCTGAGTTACTGTAATCAAACCAAGTGTGTAGACTTGGAAAAAAAGGTTCGATGCCCTCTGTTTTACGAGATGGGGAAGGAGGATGGCCTAAGTAGTCTACTTCTCTCTAGTACCATCCTCCAGCTAGCGCGTGGGTGTCTCTACCAGACACCGACGCCGGAACTCAGTACTGAATTGGGCATGACCGTTTTGGGTCACAACAGCAGTGCTACGCCCATTGGGTGGCCTGCCAAGATGCCCGAAGAGGCTACAGGTACGGTGGTCTGTTTTGCCCCATTCGGTAGCCGTTCAAACCTTAAATTGAGCAAGTACCAATTTTTGTGGAAACCCGTTTAGTGTAACGGCCATATTGGTGGAAGTAGAGCACCGCTGATGCTATTCCGTAGCTTGCTGAGCTCCCACTGCATGAACGAATCGTTCAATAGCAGCCAACTACATCAAAACCAACAAGAACCAACATCAAGAGCGAGAACAAAATCACGTTTACTGGGCCAGAATCGGGGGTACCATAAAGCGACAAGCAACAAATGCGCTCTTGACCAATCAAAAGGGTTAACAAACAACCTTATCAAGCGTCGCGTTCGTCCCTGAGCTCTACCTCGTCTTCCCTCGCGCTTGCAGTTCGCGATTTGCGCAACTCGCGTCTTCGACGTCTGGTGGCCACCAAACGCTGCCGTTTGGCAGCACGAGCAGGCGCTAAAGCAATGAGCCTGCGAATGTCGGCTGCTGGTTCTTTGTAAGCAGCACTGTCGTCGTCTACGACCCTTGTCCTCTTGCTGTTTTGTCGGTTCTCCCTTCGAACTTCAAGTGCATCAAGCACACTTTGCGACGTCACATGCAAACCCGAGCTTGTATCTACGCGAACGTGACCAGTTTCATCCACTGCACAGTCGCGCAACAACGTACGTCCCTGTCTCCCAAAACTTTCCAGCAGCTGATTCACACTAACCACATCGACTCTCTTTCCTAAACTTCTTTCCATATATAAGCGCAATGGCTCAAAGTTGGTACCCATGAGGGAGGGGTCCCATATCCCCGCCTTTTGAAAACCTGACCTTATATTAGGGGCAGTATGCGAACGTGAATACGAGTCGTAAATACATTGAGCGACATCAAAAGCGTTCAGCTTATCCTTCTGACGGGCGGCTCGGTGCAGTTCCTCTTGCAAGAACGACTTGTATGAGTTGAAAACCGTGACATCTAGAGGCTGTGTGACATGTGAGGTATGAGCAGGCAGAGCGAGCACGACGACATCATTATCCTTGAACAACTTCAACGTACGGTACTGAATATGCGCGCCATATCCATCGAGAATCATGAGAAGACGCTGGCCGTTGGCTCGAAGAGATTTTGTTTCCTCGATGAAACCCTGCGCCCACGCATATACAATATCAGAGTCTGCCCCAGGAGGGTTACGTTGAAAGAGATAACATTCGGGAAGCACTGAGTGTAGCGTTTGCGTAACGTTCTTCACTTTTCGGTAGTGGGCGAGCTTTCCGGGAAATATAATGACAGGCTTGTAAGTTCTTCCATCAGCAGAAACAACGGGCATAATCGTCACCCGATCTAACCTCCCTCGCGTGGTCAACGCTTTCTGTACTAACCTCATTCCTTTTGCTCCGACTCCCTTGCGCAAACTTCGTCCTTTCATTTTTTCAAACGAAGCACCCGACTGATCCGTGTTGAAGATGTGTGCTGGATTCTTGATGTTAAATCTCTTCATCGCCGCGCTTACCCTTGCGATATGCTTTGTGAGATTTTCAGGAGTCACCGCTTGCACTCTTTTGTCTTCTATCATCTGGACGTGTTGCAGCTGCAGACCGTTTCGCTTCAGGAACAATGAAACCCAACGTATGGATGGACGGTTGTCGGAGAAGTTGATTTCTTGCTGGCGTTCTGGGGTTAAGAGGGAAACATACTCCTGCACGAGGTCGCGTAAACCATTCTTAGACAGAGGTGTGTTGTTCTCTGCGTAGTACACGACTGCTTCCGCGATCGTTTGCTCGTCAAGAGCGTTGAGTTTTGTTGGCCTGCCGCGCGGTCTGGTCGTGAACGTGATATCTGAAGGACATTGAGGTTGTGCTTCCTGCAGTTGGACCGAAGCACATGCGCGTCGAAGAGAGATTGCTGGTATATTATGGCGTCGAGAGAGAACGTTCCATGGTGTGGTCAAAGAGAATCGCTGGAAAACGGCTTCGCGAAGAATCTCAAGACTTGCGGACATGGTGAGTGTGGTTGCGCTCAATCATTGCAGTACGCTAGTTTGACGTCGTGAGGATCCGTTATGTCGGCATGGAACGGCTGTAGAAAGGGCGCGCTTTTTGAAAAAGCGCGCCATTCTGTTCAAAGTTGCCCTACATCCTCTCAAAAGAGAGATGGTAGGAGGAGGACGGGGTGTCGTCCATGGGAGGGGAGCCTAAGTGCCAGATATTATAGCCTTTTCGCATTGTCAATTTATTGCCTCCTTGTCAATTTAGGGATCGAACAGTTAAAGTTGTTACAACAAGAGACTGCAAGCCAAGATATTTTGGTCCGTCGGCCATTCCCTGCTGGTGCTGCTGCTAGGGGAATGTCCTTGCATTCGTGCAGTATGGCTACGGGGAAGTGCGGGAAAAAGCGTAAAACAAGTTTCCGTACAAAGGACTACAACTTTTGACTCAATTTTCGAAACGAAGAAATATATCTATCTATAATTTGTTAAGGAGTGAAAAACAACTTTTAGTCCCATAGTTTATCATACAGAGTAAAGTTAATTTCCGTAACAGTATCTGGAACAGAATAGGAATGTTTCAGACAAATCAGTAGCTCAGTCTGGATTCCAAATTTATACCTCCTTGCATAAAACATTGATGTGAGCGTAACAGTTACACAATTTTACCGTACCATTATATAAATTAAAATTGCACATGATTTAAAAATGTATATCTACATGTTACCAAACAGGAGTGAAGAGAACAAAAACCTCTTGAAACGCAGAATCTACATGATGTAAATTACCCTATCCTAAACGAAAAGTTGGAGCAATAATAAAAGTCTTTGGAGCACAAAGAACGATAACGTTACCAAGCGATAAGTATAAAACAGAAATCGAAAGGCAAAGAGGTGTTTGAAAGACAGATAACCACAAAACAAATTTTAGTGATAGACATATTATTGTTTATATAGAAAACAGAGACGTTTCGTTCTTCAACATTACAGAAACGATTTGAGACACAGCGTGAAAACAATAGGAATGAAAAGCAATCTTGTGCCAAAACACCTGCTTTAGTACTCCAAAAGATTTCATGCGTTGATTGAGAGTTTTGTGTCTGGCCCGGATAATTGACTGATTGATTCCCATTGAAAACAAATTAGCGGAAGGCGTTATACATTTAGCATCCGTGTATCCATCGTCCGTGATCACATACTCGTTTTCTAACAGACTCTGCTTCACACCTGATACGAATATTTTGTTGTCAGGGAACAATCCGCACTCAAACGGACCATGTGTCCAAACAATTTCCCCGGACTTGATACAAACTCCAAGTTCGTAACAAAGTGCAGATGCTTTTAGTTTATTGGAGAACCATTTTGTATCAAATGGCGACGGCTCATTAATTTGACAATCCGTTGCATCCACAGATACCAATATTAATGGTTCACGTACAAATTTGGAATCAAATCGTTCGTCCCAATTTATCTATGAAATTGTTAGTACGGCCTAACTCCCAAAGACGTATTTCATTATTAATTACTTCGCAGAGGTTCGCCAATATTTTCACGCTTCTTTTTATCCAAAAACGAATTGTCTTTTCGTCTTTTTGAAAAAGTGCGCTTAATGTGTGCTGTGAAACGTATTATTTCAGAAACATGAGTCCCCAGAGCAAATAATGAGGACTGTAGCTAAAAGACAGATGCAGAAGAGAAATTTTTCCCCAAAGAATAGAACATGTATCATGGCTAACTCCAAACATAGACCTAAACTTTCTCAACGTCGAAAGCGTAGACGTCCCCGGAGCATTTCGAATGTGGGACATGATATTCAAACGTTGAAGGGGGTATGTGGCGCAACATGTCCAAAATGCTGCGCTGTTCACGGAGAACGACTGATGAGGAGGTGAATTGCATGTAACAATACCACGGTCTTTGTACTACTTATATACACTTCAGGATGTCTCTGCCCATGTTCGGGCAACCACAGAATCACATCTTTTTGTGTCCAAGCCCTAAACGTCCAGTACATGGCCCGTTTCGAATTTGCTCTTGTAAGCTCTGTAGTGATAGGTTCTTCCAGAGTAACCAACAATAGTCATGTGCGTCTGACATTGGGGTTTCAATCTACTTTCCGCACGTCTCGAGCCTTTAACTAGGAGTTAAAACACTACATATCACCAACTCGTCTATACCCGTCTAGATATATCACATTGTATCGCCAATGTATTATGCCATAAACTTTGTGGTCCTGCATAAGAACAAAGTTTTCTTTTAATTACTGTAGTCTGTATGACTCGCGTAATGAAAGTATGGTAAAGATATATGAACTCGCGTCTCCATATAAAAGTTTATGGCAGTTACTTTTGCAGTTTTTCTGCGAATCCAGCGTTTTTATGCTTCAGTATTATGGCATAAACTTTTTCGCCAAAGAATGATTTTATACGAACGTTTATGTACGCATTTCGTACTATAAAAGGAACGTCATAACGTTAACTTTGCTGCATCAGATGATCGGACGAAAGTTTTTATGCTTGAAGAAGATTTGTCTCCAGCAATCTATCGTCATGGTATATCTTTATTCATTTCAAGACATGTTTCTATGCAATGTACCTAATTGTAAGAACTGGAATAGGCCGTATTCGTTGTATGTTTTAATTTGAGAAGGCTTACAGAGCATTTGTTCGCCGTATGTTTCAAAATGAGGGACATATCCAAGGATTCTCTTGTCAGTATATGACCTTGCGTGAGTGCGGTGTTCCGGACACAAATTACACCCTATAAAAAAAAGAAAGAGAACCAAGGAACAGAAACATACACGCAAGTGGAGTGGAAAAATGTGAACAATGTCAAGGCTTTGGTCTGTATAAAGTCAACTCGGGAACAAGTTAGACGTCGTCTGTAGCTTTCCCATTCCAAGCCGACAAGTTACAACCGCAATGCCTCGACTCACTAAGCACTCAGATGCTATCAAGCTCTTAAAACAGAAGTTCGAAAGCGGTGCAGTAACAGGACAAGAGCCCCCGAAACAGGTTTGGCAGTCAGAGCGCCTCTTTCAACAATACAAGCTCAACTCATTTCGCGCGCAATACTACATTCTTCGGAAGCATTATGAGAACCTTGAAAGTATGTCTACTGCGCACTATGCATTCAAAAGTAAACAGTTTTTGACATTTTTATAGAGGAACCTCATGAAAACATAAACCGGAGATGTTCTAACAACCAAAATGATCGGTCTGAAGTGGTGGACGACGCTGATTCCGCCGATGATGATGAAGAGATTCATGGTCAACGAGAAGCTCTAGAGATTACTCTACGACCTAATGAATTCAAGCCATTGTGTAGTATAGTGGGCCCGAGTTGGTGCATGGTGTATCCGATCAGCCGTTCACGTACGAAGGGGTAGTGCACGATGGGCTGGTGCAGTGGCACCGCCACGTGTACGATTTGGTGATCAAGTGCCGGACGGGTTGGCACAGCGTACAAGTTGGCCACGTGTACGAGCTTGGTACTGACAGTGCAAATTAGACCGATCGTACAGTAGTTAGTAATGGGGCCCAGACCCGATATTTAGTTGTAGCTCGGATCTCCCGAGGCCCCAATCGTAAACGACAAGCATCTTCTGCCGAACGTCTTCTTCGCCAGTTTGCACTAACGATAGACCGCACGGCTACTCCTTTATTGGGTTTCTCAGACCGTTCGTGCTCTTCCGCACGTTCCTGTACGCGCCTGGTGATACCAATCGTCCACTCTCCCCTCGACCGCCCGGTGCTTCCGCCCCTTCTCTCCGCTCGGATTCATTACAGTCACAAGACTGTACGCTACCGCCGCTCCCGTCTCAAGACCGCTTCGGACTCTCTCCCTTTTTGTGCATTATACCACATTGGTCTCCCGACCTAGAAGTGGAATTCGAGACCGTATGGAGCACCAGAACCGATCGTGGAACCGATACGTACAGTATGAGTCATCGTCCGCACGGAGAAATGGGTGAAGGGTCTTTGGTCGAAAAAGACAGCGCAAAGTCCGTACCGGTCGCAATTCGCGCCGCTTCGGATGCCGCTTCGGTTGGCCGCCGGAGCACCCGAAGTAACGCGACGGCCTACGTCACGCCTTCAGAGGAGCCCGAACGGATTATCCGAGACGGTTCCGCACGTAATAGGTCCAAGTCCGAACGGAACGAGGACGAGGCAATTGCCCTCGCCTTTTTTCCCGGAACGGAGAAGACGCCGCGGAGCGAAGCTGGCCCCGCGCCGCCACTCCTTACCGAACGGACTACCGCACGGGAACTCTGGGCAGGGATCGCTCCCTATGCCCTGCAGAGTCTCCGAACGGAAAGTGAGGTCCACGTCCCCATGGCCGTGGAGACGTACCTCAAGGACCGAATCCCGGTGCTTCTGCACCAGGGTATTCCACCGATCGTACACGATATGGTCAGGAATATTCTGAAGACAGACCGTTCGGAACCTGCTACGTCAGCTCTGAACAGTACACTGGCCGCACTGGTAGCTCAGGTACCGACCCACCCACCCAAATCTTTTATTGACCGTACGGACAATGCCTCCGCTAGCGGCGAGAGGCAACACCAACCGGAACTGAAGAAGGGCCCAACGAGGGGTCCGACCGGAGTGTACCTCCCGCCAGTCAACCCTCAGGACGATCCGAACGGAACCTCAGGAGATTCCTCCGACGAGAGGAGGAATCGCGGCCGCAGAGGCGGTAGACCGAGCGGAAGTTCCGATTCGGATGACGCGCCCCGTAAACGGAAAGACCGTCGCCGCCAGAGAAGGCGAAGATCAGCCAGAACGGACTCGGACTCTTCGGAGTCATCGTCGGATGACGACCGCACGGATTCGGAAGTCGACCGACACTCCCGCAGCCCTCGACGGAGGGGGAAGTCCGATCGGTATCGTTCCCGTTCGGACAGGTTGATGCTAAAACGCATCAGGCCCTTGAACGAGAAGTTCGCCAAAGTGGTGGACTACCGTACGTACAGGTTGCTCAGGAGGAGCCAGACGTACAATTCGCGGGTGGCGCGCAAGATTGCGCGCTACCAAAAGAAATTGAATGTCCAGATGAAGAGTCATTCCTTTTCCGGGACGGATCCGATATCGGTGCTCAATTTCTTACAGCGGTTTAAAACCGCTTGCAACCACAACGGACTCACTGAGGGGGCAGCCCTCTGGTGTTTCCAGTTTTACCTGACCGGACCGGCGCACGCTGTGGTTCAGTCTCGGCTCGAGGGTGAGTCTGGCGCTGTCGACCGTACTCGGGATGAGTCTCTCCATACGTACGAAGAGATAGTCAACTTTCTGTTGACCACGTACGCAACGGATGAGATCATTGCCGACGCGGCCGCAGAGGTCACCCTCTACCGCCAAGCGTCAGGCATGTCCGAAACGGAATTCGCCGAGAAGCTCTGGACGAAAGCCCTCCGTTGCGGAAATGTCTTTACCGATCGGAATTTGAAGGCGATCTTCGTCGAAGGTCTCCTTGCCGCCATACGGTCAAAGGTGAGGAATCACCTCACCTCGCATCCCAATATCGGATACGATGCACTTGCCCGTTACGCGAAATCGTACGGAGACACCCATCGTGCCTCACGTAGACAGTCCGTTCGGGTCGATACTCAAAAGCGAATCGTTCGGAAAGAGTCCTCTCGTACCGCCCGGAAGGTTCACAGTATCGATACCCCGTCGGAATCGATCTATTCCGTATCGGATGAAGACGAGGAACATGTCCTCGCGGTATCCCGCGCGTCTTCCATGCCCTCGCCTCCCACTACGCCCTCGGCTTCAACGCCGGCTCAGTCCGTTCGGTCTTATCCCAGTCCTGCCAGCTCCAGGGTACAGCAACCCCAGGGGCAGGCACCAGTTAGACCGTGTCGGATTTGCCTTTCGCGGGAGCCCAACTGCTGTCAGTTGCTCCCCCCGGACCTAAAGGAGAAGCTGCTGGCCATACGGGAGGCTAATTATCAGCAACGCCACGAGGAAGGCTATTACAGTGCCTACCAGACCGGACGGAAAACTGATACCCCGAAGGACAATGTAGGATATCGCCAGGGCGGACAGCCTCGCCCGACGTACTCACCAAGACCGACACTGGCCGTCATGCTGGTCGAGGAGCCTGCTCCTCACCAGGAAAACGACCAGGAGGAAGCGTAGAGGCATCGCCTCCTCCACAGAGGCCTAGCCTCGCCCCGTCAGCTACAGACCGAACGGACTACATCCGAGGGGAGTCCCCTGTCCTGACATGTGACCTGACCGATACGGACATTGAAACCGAAACGGTCCTCTTTCCTAGCGCGAACTACAAGGTGCACGTGTCGGTTGGCCTCAACACGGCACTGATGTATCCGTTAACGGGAGTTCTCGATACCGGAGCCGGACCCTGTCTGGTTCACGAACGCCATCTCCCTCCGAATTGGCGCTCGAAACTCCGACCAGACGTAAGACCCCGAATTACGGACGCGTCGAAGAACCGAATGGACGTTGTGGGAGTTCTTCCCCTTATGGTCCGAATCGGTGACCTCAATGTACGAGTACAGTTCTTGGTGGTTTCTAACTTCTCCACCAGTGTACTACTCGGTACTTCTTTTATTGACAAGTACGTCTTGGCAATACTACCACCGAAACGGACAATACTCTTACGACACTCCAAACCGGTGTCTATACATTCTTCCGCCTACGGACCAAATGCACCTTCCGCGCCGGAACCAGAACCCGAACGGGAAACTCCATCTAATAAGATACACGTTGCCCGTCCGGTTGTTCTACCCCCAATGTCGGAAACGAACGTCTTGGTAACCACCAAAACGTCCGGCGTGGTCTTTCTACAGTCTCATCACCGAACGGGATCAATGCTTGAACTCACACTCCTTGCCGGTGGAGTTATGGAGCTCCGACCGGACGTACCCTTTCTCGTTCGCGTGGCGAACTTTTCTGACCTCTCGGTTCGACTACACAAGAACACCGTTATCGGACTTGCTCTTCCATCTCCTGTAGCGCTCATAACTCCGCAACCATCGTCGCGGAGCGACGAGTCCAAGGAGGGGGAACACATTCCGATTTCGGGTAATAATTCCGAACAGGAATACAAGGATACCGAACAGGAGCAAGAAACCGTACGGAGAGATGAGAACGATTGGAACAGCAAGGCACAGATCAGTCCTGAGTATGTTGCCGAAAGGGACAAAGTCATTGAGCTACTTCGACCGTTTGCGGACATGTGGGACGGCCATCTCGGAACGATTGCGGCAGCGAAGCACCGCATCCATCTGGAACCAGGCTCGAAGCCCATATTCCAGATGCCGTACCGTGCCGGACCCGCTCGGAGAGAACTCGAACGTAAGGAGGTGACAAAGCAGCTCGCTGCTGGTGTCATAGAACCGTCATCGGCAGAATGGGCCAGCCCGGTCGTATTCGCGCTCAAGAAAGACGGAAGCCTTCGCTTCTGCGTCGACTACCGCCGTTTGAACGCTACGACCGTACGGGACACATACCCACTACCCCGAATGGATGAGTGCATCGACTCTCTTGGAGATGCACAAATCTTCTCCACTTTGGACGCCAACAGTGGTTATTGGCAGACCGAAATGGATGAAGCCGACCGGGACAAAACGACGTTCACGTCGCATATGGAACTGTACCGTTATCGGAGAATGCCGTTCGGACTCAAGAACGCACCGGCTACTTTCCAGCGTGCTCTCGACATCATCCTATCACGGGTGAAGTGGCAGTACGCACTGGTGTATCTTGATGACGTAATCAGCTACTCCCGGACGGTTGAAAAGCATTATGACCATGTGCGGACCATACTGCATATGCTTCGTTCGGCTAATGTTACTCTCCGACTGGACAAGTGCTACTTTTTCAGTGGCACGGTGGACTATCTAGGCCACGTAATCCGACCGGGAAAGCTTCAAGTGTCTCTCAAGACACAGAATGCTATCAAGCAGGCTAAACCGCCTACGACCCAGACGGAGCTCCGATCGTTCTTGGGGCTCTGTAACGTTTTCAGTCGGTTTGTCGCAAACTTCGCCCGAATTGCGGCTCCATTGAACCGCAAGTTGGAGAAGGGGCAACCCACGAAGTTGGAGACATTGACCGATACGGAATACGAAGCCTTTGACGAATTACGTCAGAGACTGATACGCCCGCCCATTTTGGCCATTCCCCGTCAAGGGTACCCGTACGTTCTGGATACAGACGCATGCGACCGGCAGGTAGGATGCAATCTGCTACAGAAGCAACCGGACGGAGGCTTATTACCGATCGGTTACTGGAGCCGCTCTCTATCCAAGACCGAACGGCAATACTCGACTACCGAACGGGAATGCCTTGCGGTCGTCTGGGCCATACTGCACCTCCGTCCGTACCTGGAAGGTCAGAGGTTCACTGTCCGAACGGACCACCACTCCTTGAGGTGGATATTGAACCTTGCGGACGCGTCAGGACGATTGGCCAGGTGGTGGTTGCGTCTAATGGAGTATGACTTCGATGTCGTCCACCGTCCGGGTATCAAGCACCAAGCGGCTGATGCCCTTTCTCGGATCCGGACGGATGGCGAAGACGATGCCCCATTGGACGAAGAAGTCCCCTGCTTGCTAGTGAACGACCGTACGGACGATGGCTACTTTATCACCAACATTACCGTTAACGGTGATGAGTACAGCGACGTCTGCGTCGACTGGCCAACGCCCGAACGGAAATCTGCTGGTATCCCCGAGGTGCTCGCTGTCACCTCGGAGGAAACCACTATCGTTCCGGTCACGGTCGAAGAGCTGGTATGAGCTCAAGCAGATGACCCTTTCTGTGAATCCGTACGGAAAGACATCGGCAACGGTGTCACTCTGTTCGACATTGACCGAAACGGACTTATCGTGCGCAAAGCCCCACTGGACGGCGCCATCCAGAAGGTCGTACCTGCATCACTTCAGGCACGCGTCCTCTACTTGGCACACTACCCCCGTCTCGTTGGCCATCCGGGCTCCACCCGGATGTATGAATGTCTCCGTCGAGACTTCTACTGGCCACATATGGCCAACGATGTATTCCAGACCGTACGGGACTGTCGCACCTGCCCGGCGACGAAGGGAACACACTTCAAGTCGCAGAAGCTGCTGAAGCTGTTCCCCGCCGCCGGTCCGCTGGAATTCGTCGCGATGGACATCGTCGGCCCATTCACGAAGTCCGTAAACGGTTACCAGTACATACTGGTTATTACCGATCGGTTTAGCAAGATAGCTCGCTCTATACCTCTGCGCTCAACCACAGCTCCTGTAGTGGCGAAGGCCTTCCTGGAGAACTGGGTTTATCCGTACGGAATACCAAACTACTTGCTAACCGATAACGGAACTCAATTCGTCTCTAAGTTCTTTGAGACTGTATGTACCGCTTTGGGAACCAAACACGTACTAACGACCGCGTACCATCCGCAAACAAATGGTCAGGCCGAACGGTTTAACAAAACACTCGTGGAGAGGTTACGCCACTACGTAGCGGACCATCAGAACACTTGGCACGCGTATGTGCAACCTCTTACGTACGGTTACAACCTACAGATCCATCGATCTCTCGGTACCGCACCGTTCGACGTGGCGCTAACGCGTAAACCCCCAAGCGTTCTGCTCGATGAGCCCAGTACGTCACTGGACCCAACGACGCCTACACAGCCCACTGCCGCTCGGTTAAAACGTTACACGCTCAAACTCCTACAGGCCACGCTGCAGACCGCTTGGACAAAGTTGACCGGCGCCCAACAGCGCTATAAGGAAAACTTCGACAAATCCGTACGGTACACGCCGAGCTTCACCCCTGGGGACGAGGTGTTTGTTGACCGACCGGACTATAAGAACGCAGAGGAAAACCTTACGGATCAGGAACGTACGTATCGGAAACTCTTACCGAAGACGGTTGGCCCGTTTAAGGTCGTATCCGCAACGGACGCCACTGTCACTCTGAACCAAGACGGTATTCACAACACCGTCAGTATTGACAGAGTCACAAAAGCCCCAACCGCACGGCCAACAACCACACCGGTCACTTCCGAACGGACACGCGGCACAGTAGCTGCTGACCCTGAGGGACTGTATGCGGACGAACCAGTCGACGACCAGCCCACTCCACCGCCCGGAACAGTTCCGAGCGTGGTGAAACGAGTCGTCGACCATCGCGACACCCCGAACGGACAGGAATACCGCGTACGATAGCACGGGTACCGCACCGATCAGGATACCTTCGAACCGCCAGAACACATCCCCCAGCACTTTATCGCCCGCTATTGGCGTCGCCGAAACCCTTCGGTAACGGCGACACCTTAAGGAGGGGGAAAGGGGCGGATCCGAGATCCGAGATCGTACGTACTGGCTCGCAAGCAGTGAACCGTCACGGGACACCAAAAGGGGCCGCCACTACGTTATCATTGGGCGGCAAACCGCCACCAACGTACGCTTATTGGTCAATTACTTTCCGATTTTTACAAAACGCCGCCTTTTTCGACAACGGCACACGCAGAACGACACGCTATTGGCCCACAGGTCATCACAAACAATCACAAGTTTACTTAGGAGAAAAGAAAGCTACGAGTACGCACGGTCAACTAAGTAGTCTTCTTCCAACCGGGCTTCGTAATACCACGCCCACGGGTACCCCACGGAGAGGTACCACGGCCCCCAGCGGAACCACCACGCGAACTCGAACCGGTCTTTGTCGGCTGGAACGCCAAGGCGGCCCCAGGCCACGGCGAAGTGGCCACGACCTTCTTCTTCCCACCCGACTTATTGCCCGATTGGCTTGCGGGTGCAGGCGCCGGCTCTATGAGGTCCTCCTCAACCGTAACGGTCTCCGTTCCCTCCTGGTCTCCACTCGGAGACGGCATGGGAACATCCTGGACCGCAGGGGTTACCTCCTCTTGCGGAGTCTCCCCTTCGGGGGCCGCGTTCGTACCGCTCGGCCCTGCACCGTCACCGGACTGGCCTTCACCTTCAGGCTCTTCCCCGGGCGGAATATAGGGCGCAACCAGCTCGACATCCTTGAAAAAGGACTCCGCCGCCTGGCGCATGTTCTTCACGATATGGTCGACGATACGCTCCGCATCGACCTGTTGCGCAATGCCCTCATAGGATTTGGTCACCAGCTCCTCTAACGGCGGCGCGAACGTCGACATCGGCGTCCCATCCACACCGGGCGCCATACCCAGACCAGCCGTCACGGACTTCTCGTAAGACGCGAGGACCAATAAGGAGTGGGCCCGGAGGTAACCGAGCAGGTTAAGCTGCGCCTGAGCCTGCTCACGGAGAGCAGTCTCGGCGTTGACCGCACGGCGCATCCATGCTCGGGCCGCCAACAGGGCGTCGTCAAGCGTCGCAGGTTCCTCTTCGCCGAACGGAATACAAGCCGCACGGAGAGCCATGAAGGCCTTGTGCGTATCACCGTCCGAATGCGGGCTGGCGCTGTCCTCAATGGCGAACCCGGATTTGTCCCAAGACTTCCGACCGGATCCTGCCTGTACTCCTGCCTCCACAACTGTCTTCGCCTCAACGGGTGTCACCATTGGAGTCGGCAGCGGCGCCACGTCCTCGAAGTCCTGCGCCATGAACCCATGCGGGAAGAAGTCCGGAACGGTTTTGAAGGGCCAGGGGGGGAGACTCTCCGGACCCTTCAGGACACGAGTGATCGGCGTCGCCACCGATCCGGTCGAGGGCATCGCCGGGAACGTATCGGAGTAGTAGTCGTAACACAGGAACCCCGGAGTGTTGTCCCAATCGGTCTCCAACGAGTACTGTAACAGTTTCTCACCGACCTGCGATGGTAACACGGTGCCGCGGAGAACGTTCGGGAGTCCCATCTCGGCCAGGATACATACCAGTTTGTACGGCATCGGAAACAACCGCCCGTACTTGGTTTGGCCGTCCTTGTGGTACAGACGCTCGTCCCCCGCACGGGTGAAGACCTCGATACCTTCGTGGGCCGCCTGGAGGAACGCCATAAAGGCAAACACCGCCCACTCGGCATATACGACCTGACGGACAACACCCTGAATGGGTGAACCTTTGAGGAGCTCTTCCGAATGGTAAGCCAACACGGACGGAGTCGGTACGGATAGGTTGCGGGACACATCGAGGCTGGTCCACAATTCGTTTGTGGAGCAATACAAGTCCGATCGGCGATGAAGAGGGACGTCAAAGAACTCGACGTTGTGCCAACTGTACAGGAACCCATGGGACGCTCGGATTCTCGCCTCCGTTGCGGTATTACTTCCCCACCGTTGACGGTCCAGCCAGTACAACTAGTCGTACGGGGGTTCGAACATCACCAACCCAAGCGGATTCATGTCCTTCTCGAGGAAGCCCGAATCGGATGAGCAGCGGTGGAACAAACGCTGCAACGCCTCCTGATAGGTCTTCTCCTCCGGACAGCGCAGGTATAACATGTCACTCCGCCCGTAGGTCTCTTCACTCTTCCGTCCGGTCACACCAGGCAGGTGGTTCCAGCGGGCTTGCCAAGCTTCGATGCTTGTCCGTTTCGGATTGCGAATCGCCATATCCCGCATCGGTAGCGCCGTCGGAATCGACGCGAAGCGCTCGCCGTCGAAGAACCCCTTCTGGACGTTTTCCGTGACGGATAGCGGGACCTGCTTCCTCCGGCGAGGAGCGGTAAGACCGCGACGGAAGCGATGGTCATACTTCTGACCCGGTAACGGGACCGAACGGAAAGGTGTCGACGGTGTACCAGAGCCGCTCGGAGTCGGCGCCATTGCGTGCGTAGGGTTGGATACGGAATGAACCGACTCGGGCATGTCAACGCTTGGCTGGCACTCTTATAGGGGGAGGTGAACACGACCACGCGGTACTTGAGGTATTACCGACCGTTTGGAATCGCCACGACGACTATGTCATCGTACAGGCACCGCGCGGACGAAATGTCAGTGCTGACCAATTTATTTTTATTGGAGGATCAGGAGCTGACGTTCCGCCACCCACTGCACACGAGATACACTATACACTCGCTTCGTCGCGGCCTCGCATCGCGTCCAATTCGTACGGTCGCTCGCCCGTATGGTCACAATGAGCACTGACGGTCCTTCGACCGCCACCCCATTTACGAAAGAGGACCACCGCTTCGGACACGGCGTACCCGCACGGACACGCGTTCGACCGCTAAGGGATCATCCGCCGTACGCTCTCCGTCGAGACGTGCGGCGCGCGCCAATACGCATACCCGCCAGACAACCTCCATCGAGACGTGCCGGGTGTACCGAATGGATCCCCATCGGGCGTTCTCCTTCGAGACGAACCGCACGAAAAGACACGGATACATGCACGCCTTCGCTGCCGTCAGTACCCGTCTTCACGCCCGCTCGTACGTAACACGGCAAGCGTCCCCAACGGTTCCGTCCATATGGTGTCCCCTCCACTTAGGGAAATCGGGCATGGCTTCGCCCCGCCCATCCTGGGCAAATTTTCCGAAAGCGGACGCTGTGGCTCCCCGTAACTCGTACGGACTCCACGCACGCGTGCTGCGTGTTACCGAACGGATGACACCAAGTGCAGACCTCGCGGTAGGCGGGGCTGACGACTTCGAAGCCCTGCCGGACACGCCCCGTGTGGCGACCGTCGCGGATGCCCTACAGGACGAGATGCGCATTTCCGATCGGACTTGAACATACGCGAGGCCAAGCACGTTGAAGGTACTCGAACGATTGCCTACGGTCTGCACAGGTATAACAGTTGCGCCCACCCCGGATCACGCCTCGGACGGCTTCGATCCCCCATTCGCGCACCAGTGCGTTTCGCTCCGCTCGGCTTGGATCTTTACCACGCGTACTTAAGATCCTTTTCGTCGCTCCCGCTTTGGAAATTTTGGCATGGCTTCGCCCCGCCCTTTTCGGGCAAAATTTCCGAACGGACACTATGGCGTCCTCTCAACCATGCGGAGAGACGCGTAGCGACTTGACGACACTACGCGGCGCTCCGAGGGCGGAACGCAAGTGTAGGAGGGGGATCTGTAGTATAGTGGGCCCGAGTTGGTGCATGGTGTATCCGATCAGCCGTTCACGTACGAAGGGGTAGTGCACGATGGGCTGGTGCAGTGGCACCGCCACGTGTACGATTTGGTGATCAAGTGCCGGACGGGTTGGCACAGCGTACAAGTTGGCCACGTGTACGAGCTTGGTACTGACAGTGCAAATTAGACCGATCGTACAGTAGTTAGTAATGGGGCCCAGACCCGATATTTAGTTGTAGCTCGGATCTCC
Source organism: Gracilaria gracilis (assembly GCA_030374805.1). NCBI lineage: Eukaryota > Rhodophyta > Florideophyceae > Gracilariales > Gracilariaceae > Gracilaria > Gracilaria gracilis. Next base: position 16,670 of record JARGSG010000033.1, on the reverse strand, counting down.
CGAGGCCCCAATCGTAAACGACAAGCATCTTCTGCCGAACGTCTTCTTCGCTAGTTTACACTAACGATAGACCGCACGGCTACTCCTTTATTGGGTTTCTCAGACCGTTCGTGCTCTTCCGCACGTTCCTGTACGCGCCTGGTGATACCAATCGTCCACTCTCCCCTCGACCGCCCGGTGCTTCCGCCCCTTCTCTCCGCTCGGATTCATTACAGTCACAAGACTGTACGCTACCGCCGCTCCCGTCTCAAGACCGCTTCGGACTCTCTCCCTTTTTGTGCATTATACCACACATTGTACCTGTTGTCCGAATGGATGGAACCATCTACAACACGTCAAATGTTGTCATGTGCCATAGTTCTGCCTTCAGGAGTTGGACAAGGTAACTTTGCAGTGCATGTAGTTGAAGGAGGAGAAGTATTAGAGCTGAGAGTATATTGGCCTCGACCACTAATGGATATAAGGTTCCTCCACAAAACATGGTTGGACTGGTTACGCCTCAAAGCGGAGCATCCCAAATTTGATGGATTCAATTGCTCATTGAAATGTTTTCGTGAAAGAAGCACAGATAAAATATTTTCAACTGCTCGAATTTTACTACCGTTTCCAGTGCAGTCAAAAAGGTTGCAATCCACTAATCTTGGATGGATCGGTGATGACTCAAAAATGGTGTATGTAGACATGGAACAGGCTTTAATTGACGAGTATTCGAAGGTTAACAATATGGAACAGTTTGTTGTGGCTTAGATAATTTTTTCCTCTTTACTGCGTTATTTGACTTGATAGAACCTATTTGATACTAATTGTTTGTCATGAAATCTATATTCTTGTGAGGAATGGTTACTGGATTTCTGTTCCAGTTTACTTATGAAGCCTTGGAAGAAATTATTTGGGTTTAGAAAGGCAAAAACAGGAAGGTGTCTTTCAGACTTTCTGCTGCAATTGTAGAACATCTTGGTTTTACTTTGACAGCTTACTGTACATATTTCTCCAGAATTTATCTAGGTTTATTTGCAAGAACGAAGTGCACTTCAGAGAATATAACGTTTTCTATAAATAAGGGATTGTTTCAAAAACGAATCAAAGCTCTTCTACATTGATCTTCTGAGCTTTATGAAAACATATAAAGTCATATATGTAGATTAGCATCAATTGATCATTTTTTAGATTAACCACAGTTACTCTTCGAAGCAAGCAAATGCACCCTCCTTGTGTTCATGGTAACCCGTATTATGCAAAAATTCTCTGCTTTTTAGTTCACTATATCTTTTAAGTATTGTATCCATTTTATGTCAAAAAGCCATTTTTTCCCGCATCTCCCAGCGTTAAGGGTTAGAACTCTAACCTTGCCTAACCTTTGATACCTTTCTCTCTCTCATTTATGAAACGCGTACGTGAATTACTCGTACGCAGGGGTATGCTACAGTAAGAACCCCAACAACCTAAAAGATTTATCTCTACAGCGTAGCCACAAACCACAAATCAGTAGCCGTGCTACACTCACGGGGCTATAATATGGTACAAACAAAGTATTAGGTATATAATACCCAAGGTGTTTTCGACCGCAGTTGATACCTTTTTACAGCTATGATAGCGCTCATAACCTTAGATAGCTGCCTACAGGTGTGATGAATTGGAGCTCGCGTAGAATGGAAAAAGAACAGACAAAAATAGTTTCGGCACCATACTAGCTACGGTAGTACTGGCTGGATCGCCCATGATCAAGGGGATACGTAAGCTGGAGGCGAAGGGAGCGTGCAAGGAAACGGCAGTAAATGCGAAACGGCTGTATCTGCCAGTACATGTTAAGTAGTGGAGTTAGCAACTGGAGGAGCCTATGATGCTCTACTCGACTGGCTTGTAGTTGTGTTGTTGAAAAGCAAGCACTCTACTTGGGCCATTTCACAGCGATCAACAAATGGCGAGGCGAACGAGATCAGAAGCTCACCGCTGTGTGCTGATCGAACTGATATGCCGACATCTCTTGCACGATGACAGCCATAATTGGCTCAAATAAATCCACTTCGGCGGATCCCTTGAAAAACTATTTGTTCTGTTTTCATGAATGTTATTTGAGTAGATTGGTGAATACGTCCGCAAAAGCTATCTGTGGTTAAAATAGGGAACGGAACTATGTACTCTTGCGAAGGCACTAATAGTCTTTTAATTATAGTGTGAAGCCATAATGCCAACATTCTTGAAAATAGTATCTAAGCACACTTTTGCCGTCACTTTTGCAACAACGCTTCGCGGATTTGTGGCTGGTCAAACAGAGGGAGATTCAGTTGAGTATTAGAATCCAACAATCGCGTGGCACGCGGCAATGGATTTAGAACAAGATTATCCACCGTCCTCATGTTCAAAATTGTACCGGACGTGTTTAATGCCGCGTACGAAGTGAAGACCCTTTTTCTTCCCGGCATCTTCAGAAGAAATAATAATGAAAAAGCTATTCCGCATAATGTGTTTTTGTTTCGCATTAATGATAACCAACAAGAGACGCTTAGCATCCCTCCAAGGGATGCTAAGCGTCTCTTCCAGAGTGGTAACTCTAATGAGCCTCCCTTCCACAGTAGCATCGTCTTTCAGTACTGTAGCATCGTCGTTTAATAATCCTCCTCTTTTGGGATACGCTCTGTTTAAAACGTTTTAGCACAGGATCCGAATCGATTACGGACCGAGGCGCTTCCTTGATCGAGCATTGGGCTCAGCCCATCATGATCATGAAATTGCGGTTTGTGGTGGCTTGTGCACCCCGCACAATCGCAACAATCAGTTTTGTTATACAGTTACTGAGTAAAGTTATGATCCTGTAGCAATACTACGCTGTCGGACAACGTCGTGTATTTCTCCCCTACCCTATATCAAAGGAGGCCGGGATATTTCGTCGATATGAAAATAAGTCATATGCTAGCAAAAGCAACGTCACATCGGATCGCCATTGGTGTTTACAGTCAATGACGCAATTTCAATAGCTTACTAATGTTAGCAGGCCATCTTCGTTCCTATAAATATGCCCAAATGAAGAACCAAATGAAGCTAATCTCTCTCCGACAAACTGTTGTACACAAGTAGAGCAGCACTTCCTGGGTCATCTCCGTCAATCTGAAGGTTGCTCGATATTAAGGGTACCGTGGCTCGCTTTGTAAAGATCAATATGCATACCCCGTGGAAGGGAAATCTCAAGATGTTCATGCTTATGTACTTACATGTACAACTCCTCATCTTCACTGTCGTTCATGGAAGCATGGTACAACGGTCACCTTCACAGGTACCTACACATTTTGTTCATTCAAAGAGGAGTGGCTTTCGTGGTAAGAGTGGTGCTGGGGGCATAGGACAACCAGGCCAGGCAATCGAAGAAATGAACTCAATTCATTCAGCGATTCGTGGGAATTTGAAGCAGAACAAGCAAACTAAAGCTCCTTCTGTAGATGAAGGCTACATTCTGCGGAGTGAGGTAGGGGCTGTAAATGCTTCGCCGCTGGATCAGCCGCTGCGAAAACACATACTTGACTTTCAAAACGTTCGTGGAGAAGTGGAACTGCCGGCAACTCCTGGGAGTGAAGGTAGTGAGCTAGAGCCTGTCCCACCAGTGCACAACCGGATGTTTCCCCCGGAATTGAGTCCTAATAGACAACGAACATCATATGTGTCATTGACAGATTCTGTTAGTGGCTTTCACTCGCTATCTTTGGCTCCGTCACATTTTAACCAAAGTTTCGAAGGGTCGGACAAACAGCAGGTAATTCCAAGCACTTTTCTAGGAACAGTTGGTGCTGAAAACCAGGAATTCCAACGACGATGTGAACAGTGTTGCCGAGACAGTGCATATATCGATAGCATTTTGTTCATGTCTTCTATCTGTAACAACTGCCGAGTGCCTCTGGATACGCTAGGAAATTATAATGGAAAGTGCAGGAGAGGAGACAGTTTAGGAGACTTGAATAGTCCGAGTGACTGCTTTGTCGAGGTCTGCAACCAAGCTCTCTCCAGGCCCCCGTCTCGATCGGGGTGCAAATGTTATAAGACGTTATTATGATTTTATGCTCACTCCGAGGGAGAGGGTATGCAAAGTAACTTAAACAGAGATGAGCGTTGCAACGCACGTATATCTAGCATATTCTGTTATATCTATTGTGGACGCCATTTTCGGGGCAAAACAAGAAACGGGCCGGGTGGCACACAAACGTAGCTCGAGAGTACCGAATGGGGCAAAACAGACCACCGTACCTGTAGCCTCTTCGGGCATCTTGGCAGGCCACCCAATGGGCGTAGCACTGCTGTTGTGACCCAAAACGGTCATGCCCAATTCAGTACTGAGTTCCGGCGTCGGTGTCTGGTAGAGACACCCACGCGCTAGCTGGAGGATGGTACTAGAGAGAAGTAGACTACTTAGGCCATCCTCCTTCCCCATCTCGTAAAACAGAGGGCATCGAACCTTTTTTTCCAAGTCTACACACTTGGTTTGATTACAGTAACTCAGCAGCCTGCACAACAGAAAGCAAAATGACAATAACTCGACAACTAGAATCCAAAAACAAAACAGCCATAAAGACAACACAAAACGAATCCAACGCTTTGGAACAATCAGCCGAACTTAAAAAGAAGATACAGCCACAGACCAACCTGAACCTCTGACTGGAAACCGGACGCGATCAATTGAATGAAATAAACAAAAGCCAACACACATGAACCAACTTGAATTCATATGCGCAGCTTGGGTATTACTGCGAAGCACTATAATTACCCCATGACAGGGGCATTGTGACAAGAATAACTGAACAGTAGAACACTTCTTGTCAAATTAAAGACAAAATTATACTAAAAACATTGAATCAAATAAAGGTATTCAGGCCGTAGAAAGTTTTGGGGCATGCCCAGTGGTAAACTAGTGAAACACAATAAGTAGACAAAAATTAAGCCCCGGGGCAACCAGGACCTTAGATCGAACACGGAGCCATTTAAAATGTATATCACAATGAGATGCAACTCACAACACCGAACTACAGTAGTTCATCGTTTATCAGAGGGTTTGAAGGACAAAGAATTCAATAAAACACCCGAATGCAGTAGGGTGCGGAAGACCAATCCGCATTATAGGTAAGAAAGAAGAAAAGAACAGATGATGGCAAAAGGAGACACTTACTATGCTCAAAGATAGAGTGGTTTGACAAGAGGGAAATGTTCTGCCCGAGTTGCGTCGGTAGTGATACTTCGAGTTGTAGTGCAACGCCAGAGGCGGAGAAACATTACGAAGACATCCGAGATCTTCCTCCGTAAGAGACTTCGTAGCAAGGTAGTCAGCAGACATAGCCGCTCTGGCAAGGCACGACGAAGTCGGGTGTAATCCGAAACCAGGCTCTCCCAACGGGCGTAGAGAGTTGAGCTAGGATCGGTGCTGGCAACACGTGTGTGGCTGAGCGGGCCCTCTAATGAGGCACAAGTCAACGGAAGTGGGGAAAGAGAAAAAAAATCCGCGAGAGCGGGGGATGGAAAGAGAAAAAAAGAGGAAAGGGCAAAAAGGCTACGGTAAACACCAGGGTTATTCCTGTAGAGGGCCGAACGCGACACAAGCGGAAAACACTTCCATGAATGGGTCCTGTTAGGTGACGCAGGGAGGATACACTTCCCGTAGGCAACGGATTCTCTCTCCTTGAAGGAGTCGATGACCGCCAAAGGCGAAGAAGTATAGAGCCAACCCTGGTTAGGGGAACTTTACTGTGCACGGCGGCGAGGTCGCCGCCGGGCTAAGTAGTGAGCTCGTACCAACACTAATTAAAAAAATTAACTGAAGTAGGCCCACGCCCAGTGGTAATTACCCACGCGCCGTGGCTGTAGTACAATGGGACCTCAATGGGTTGGTGCCACGTGGGCGTACTGGTGCGCCTTGCTGGCTGCACTGCACCCAATTGGTATTCTGTATTTTATAATTTCTAATTTCTAATTTATAGTTTAGGATAGCTTAGCATTGCTGGCCCATGACAGTAGGGCATGGGTGCAGCCGATGACGTCATGCCCGTATGGGAGATCGGCGTCGGTGCACCTTGTATACATTACGGTGCACCTCGCCTTCCCCCTTGGGTATTGTAAAGTCAGGCACCACTACGGCAGTAACTATACCATCTTGGTCACTTGCTACTCTATTACTGTTCAGGTTTTACCGCGCGTCGACGTCTACTACCGTACACCTACACGGTCTAGACTAGTTGCCCCGCCGTTTGCCCCTGCGGGTTTCAGGTGCCCTACTACCATATTGGTTGTGTGTTTTTCCCCTTTAGGTTGAGCCCTCGCGCGCTCCCTCTACCAGGCGGACCCCACACCTTATCGGTATTTGTACGACATTTTGGTCTCCCGACCTAGAAGTTTCTTGGTTTTTGTCGTACCTTTACTGGTGAACAGAAGACATTCGAAAGGATTCTGGAAGTTCAAACACCTATTTGGTTTCGTAGGAATACTCGCGAAGCAATTGGATACCACTATTGGTCACTATGGAAAGACCTACAAGGATTACTCGTGGCTCTAGCGCGCCACCTAGCCGCAAAGGTTCTGCTGCGGCTTCGGCCGCCAAACCCATTCTGGATAATCCCGAGGAGCTGCTTCGGCAACCTCGGGCCGAAACCTCAAAGGATACGGGCTCTCAGCCTCCGTCGGCTCCTGAACCTACTAAGGAATTGCCGACAACGGTTGAGGACCTTTGGCACCAATTGGAAGATCGAGCGAAAGCTCTTTTTACCGCTACAGTTAATGAAGCTATGACCTCAATGGACACGGACGGCGTTACCCGCTTGGTGATTGATCGAGCCGTGCACGAGCTTTCTCAACGCATACCTAAATTGGTTGAAACATACCTCTTAACGGGTGCCCGGGAGCATATCTACCGAGTGGTTCAAGACCTTTGGCTTCCCGAAAGAATGGCGGAAGGCAAAATCCCTGGGGTGAATATAATTACTCGCATACCACAAGGGATCCCTGCCGGTTCTTCTGCACCAATCAAGCCAATTGCGGCCGATAGTGCGTACCTACAAGGTTTAAGGCAAGGTCAAGAGGGCCATATAGAGATGGGTCCTCGAGACGTGTACTTGCCACCCATTGGAGGTAACGTTCGAAAGAACACCAAGACTGGTGGACCTGAGGACGATTCGTCTGACCCAGAAGAGGGGCGACGAAGAAGAAACCGCAAAGGTAAAGAAAGGAGGAGGAAAAAGGGAAAGAATCGCGGCTACGACTCTGACCCCGATTCCTCGAGCTCCGATACCGATACTGGTTCATCGTCGGATGATGACCGTAAAGGTAGACGCAAGAAGAAACCGAACAGGTTGGCGAAGAAGTCGTCAAAGAGAAACCGTAAAGGTAAAAAGAAACGGTACGAGTCGTCCGACTCGGATTCGGACACCGATACAACCCTAAAGGTGCGTCAGCCGCTGAACGATATGTTCACCAAAGCGGTTGATTATAGGTCATATCGGTTGAGAAATCGATCCTCTGCTTACACCCAAGAGGTTGGCCAGAAAATCACGAAGCACCATAAGAAGCTCAGCTTCCAGATGGGTGATACTACCTTCACAGGTGATGAACCCATTGCGGTAATTGAGTTTCTGCAGAAGTTCAAGATAGCATGTGACCAAAATGGTTTTTCCGAAGGTGCTTCCATGTGGTTATTCCAATTTTACCTTAAAGGTCAAGCTTACCACTTGCTCCAAGGCAGGCTCCGTGAAAATACCCTGGCGGTTGATGAAGAGGGGACAGAGATGTTAGAGACGTACCCAGAAGTGGTTATTTTCATGTTGGAAACTTACGCTACCGATGAGGTTATCCAGGAAGGTTACGCTGAGGTGCAGGCATATCGCCAACGCTCTAGCCAAACCGAAATGGAATTCTCGTTGGGCCTTTGGAATCTGGCCACCCGATGCGGTAATGTCTTTACCACTAGTAGGTTGAAGTCGCTTTTCGCTGACAATGTCGACAAAGCGATCCGTTCGCAGGTACGCAACTACCTGGCGAACAACCGTAAGGTGGACTATAATGGGCTTGCCCGTTATGCCCAGGGACTAGGCGACACTCTCCGTCACGGAAAGAAGCCGTCGGCGTCCCATACCTCAAAGGATAAACCGAAACGGTCAGTATTGGAGCTAGAAGAAAGCACTACCTCAGAGGGTGATTCGCTCATTTGCGTACCATCAAAGATGGCGGTTCATCTCTTGACTGCGCCGCAGGCTCAGTCACGAGCCACCTTCATTGGTAATTGGTCGTCGACAGTACCACCAGCTTCGGTAAGGTCACCACCAAGTGCGGCGAGCACTCAACAAACCTCAACGGGTGGTTCGCAAGTATCTTCATATGCTACAGCACCGACCAATCCGGTTGCCTGACATACCTCTATGGCAATGCGTGATCCACAGACAGGTGGATTGGTCTGCTAGCTCTGTTTATCGCCAGACCATCTGGCGAACAGATGTGAAAAAATACCCCCGGGGGTGCGCGAACATCTGATCAGTGCCAGGCAGCAAAACCACCGTAACCTATATGGATCTGGAAAGAGGGTACAAGCTCAACCATCACCATCTCAGGTTCATCCCATCGAGGAAACACCGATCTTGGAGAAGGACAGTCCCGCTCAGAAGAAGCAGGAAAACACCGAACGGTTAGCGTAGGGGCCACCCCTAACCGTGAATTGGAAGGACCGTCGATACCGGAACGGGACACCTTAATGGTGGAAAAAGAAGAATCAAATGTACCCAATGTGGTGTGTTTGATGAAGTACAATAACTATAAAGTTAATGCTTCAGTAAGCTTTCTCAATTACCTACAGGTTCCCGTTGCGTGTGTACTCGATACCGGCGCCGGTCCGAATGTGCTAAACGCTCGCGTCATACCCGATGCGGTCTTGCGAAACATTCGGCCTGCCCCGACTATCAACCCACTGGTGGACGGTAATGAGCGCCCACTGCACCTTAGAGGAATGTTGACCACTGTGGTACAACTTGGAACCTTGAAGGTGAAGCTCAATTTCTTTGTGGTGGATCGTCTGGCGACAGACTGTATCCTCGGGACCAATTTTGTTGACAGACATGTCAAGGCAATTTTGCCAGGGTCCCGAACGGTCGCTCTCCGTCAAGGTGGTCGTATTGTCATATTAGGTAATACGCAGACCAAAAATGGTTGGCGTCAGAAGCCGAGGTCCAATATACCCACCGAAACGGTTTCAAACAAGATACGACTCACCAGATTGGTTTCAATTCCGGCTATGACCCAAATGGTAGTGAATGTCTCTTGCGCAGTTCCAGGATTGGTAATACTACAGAACCATCATAGGTTGGCAGAAAGACATCTCGCCTTGATGGCAAACGGGATTATCGACAACATCGCTAATCAATCCTTCAAGGTCTACTTGAGTAACTTTAACAATCACATTGTTAAGTTACCCAAGAATACCACTATTGTAATAGCATTGCCGGCACCACAAGGGGTTTTCACGGTCTCACCTAATAGGTTGGGCGAGGTCGCCACCTCTAAGGAAGGGGGAGGAACAGATACGCCATACCCTGCATATGCGCCCCCGTTATCGACAAACACCAAAATGGAACAGAAGATCGCCAATACCTTTAAGGTTGGAGATCAAGAAAAGACTATGGAACTGGACCCAGTGCGGAATTGGAGAGAGGAAGTCCAGATCGGTGCGGGGAACCAGGCTCTCCGAGACCGGATCCTCAGTCTCTTAGCATAATTTGAACCCATGTGTTCGGGCCGGTTAGGCCAAATTGGGGCTACAGAGCACCGTATTGATATGGTGCCTGGCTGGAAACCCATTTACCAGCAGCCTTACCGTGCAGGTCCAAAAGCCCGGGAGGTTGAGCTCAATGAGGTCGAGAGAATGCTCCGTGAAGGTGTCATAGAACCAGCAAATGCGGACTGGGCCAGCCCTGTGTTTCTCGTCACAAAGAAGAATGATACCCGTATGCGGTTCTGTGTGGACTACAGAAGACTGAATAGTATGAGCATTAGGGATTCGTACCCAATACCTAGAATGGACGAGTGTATAGATTCGTTGGGCAACGCCAAGATCTTTACTACGCTCGATGCCAATTGTGGTTATTGGCAGGTACCTATCAGGGAAGAAGACAAGGACAAAACTACGTTTACTTGCCACGCTGGGTTATTCCGCTTTACGCGTATGCCCTTTGGGTTGCGAAATGCCCCGGCTACCTTTCAGAGGGCGTTAGATATAATCCTTTCGAAGGTGAAGTGGAGAACCGCTCTGGTATACATCGACGATGTAATCATATATTCCAGAACGGTAGAGGAACATTTCCACCATGTTAGGGAAGTTTTGAACCTTTTGAGGGAATCTGGAGTAACGTTGAAGCTCCGCAAGTGCGAATTCTTCACCAAAGAGGTAGGATACCTGCGTCATATGATCAGCTCTGGGAGGTTAGAAGTGACGCCGCGGAATATCCGAGCCGTGCAGGAGGCGAAGCCACCCACGTCCCAGACGGAAATCCGATCCTTTATAGGTTTATGCAATGTGTACCGCCGGTTTATCAAGGGATTTGCCAAGATAGCGGCTCCCTTCAACAGGAAGCTGCTGAAGGGTCAACCTACAAGGTTTGAATGTCTTACCAATGAGGAAATGGATGCGTTCGAGGCGCTGAAACATGCTCTCTTGACACCTCCCATCTTGGCATTACCCAAAGCTGGTTTACGATACACGTCGGATACTGACGCCTCGGACGCCCAAATTGGTTGTTGTCTTATGCAGGAGCAACAAAACGGCGACAAACTACCTATAGTGTACTGGAGCCGTGCCCTGCCCCCTGCAGAAAAGAATTACACAACAACCGAAAAGGAGCGTCTAGCTGTGGTCTGGAGCATGTTGATGCTCCGCCCCTACCTATATGGTGAACGGTTCACGCTTCGAATCAACCATGACGGCCTGCGATGGATACTCGGTCAGGCAGACGCATCGGACAGACTTGCCCGATGGCGGTTACGACTTTCAGAGTTCGAGTATGACGTACAGTATAGTCCAGGTATCAAGCACAATGTCGCAGACGCGATGTCTCGCATTACCACATATGGTTTGGACACCGGGCCGGTAGAGGATGATATCCCATGCTTTACCATCTCTACCAACCCTGATGGTGATACCTTAGAAGGTTACTGGACTTTACCCGAAGAGGATACGTGGTTTAATGATGTCATCGCTCGGGAAATACTCGCCCTTGAGGAAACAGAAATCATGCCGATTACCCGCGAGGAATTCCTGAGACAGCAAGCAAACGATGTTTATTGCCGCTCTCTCATGGACCAAGTAGGTATGAAAGACTCGAAATTTGACGTCGACCGAAATGGTTTCCTGGTGAGGCGAGCTCCTATTGATGGTTCCCTTCAGAAGGTGGTGCCCAAGGTGCTGCGCCCTCGGGTGCTGTACCTGGCTCACTACCCAAGGCTATCAGGACACCCTGGAGGTACGAGAATGTACTACACCTTGAGGGAAGGGTACTACTGGCCTCATATGGCTAATGATATATATACCTTTGTAGGTCAATGCGAATCTTGCGTACGTACCCGTGGAGGCGGCCACCAGCTGTTCGCGCGGCGCGTGGCGCACCGCACTGGCGCCATGACCGTCGCACACGCCGTAGATGCGGTTGTAGTTGTCATAGAACACGCGGTCCTCGTTGTGAAGGCGACGCGAGCCTCTGCGCGACGCGCAGCCCGACGCGTCTTGATCGCTCCACAGCCCCACGCGCGTGTGGCTGTCGTCCGCGCTCAGCTGCGGCACGTAGAACGACGCGGGCAGCGACGGCATGTCCGTGCGTGGCACAAAGTCGAACGGCGACACCACGATGCGTGGCCGTTAGCGCATTCGCTGCACGGCTCGACGCAGAGCCAGCGCGCACAGCGGCGGCGGCTGCGGCGGCGGCGGCGAGGTGTCGCCGCCGCTACCGCCGCCGGCCGAGGAGGAGAAAGCGGCCGGCCGCGTTGACGGCGCCAGCGGCGCCGCCTCGGCGTTGTTGAGCGCCACGAGCGGCGGAGGCACATTTGCGGACATGGCGGCGGCAGCGGCAGCAACAGCAGAAGAGCTGTACAAATAGATAGGCGCGCGTATGTATCTTAGATCATCATGATGATGATCTACTGTAGCACAGAACACTGCGAGCGCAAGCGCCGCCCATGTGCGGCTGTGCGCGCTCCACGTATTGGTATCTGCTATAAAGCTACTCGCGCGCGTAGTGCACGATGCACATGCGGCAGCCCCTGCCGTCGTCCAGCTGGTGTAGCAGCGGCTGCTTGCCCACCGCGCGCTCCAGGTCGTGCCATGCGAACTTTGCCCAGTGCAGCGGGTCGTTCACGTTGAACAGGCTGCGCCGCTTGAGCGCCAGCGCCACCGGCAGCAGCAGCAGCGATAGGGTCCACACCGCCGCCGCCGCGATCAGCACGAAGCCGCGCACCTCGGTGGCCTGCCGCCCCTCTCGTTCGAACTGGCACGTCGAGCGCGTCGTTTCTAGCAACAAACGCCGCCGAACTCCACCCTCCATGTGGTTGGCGTTTTCGTAGATTTGCAACAGTCGCTGCGTGATGACGGCCGTGTCGATGTGCTCCTTGTTCAACATGGACACATTTGTGGGCATCATTCTCACCTTTTCGCCTACGCGTGTGCTCTGCCTCACGCCCGGGGCGCTGAAGTATAGCGTGTCGCCGTCAAGCAAGCTGGTGGCACACAGCTCATTGCTGTTGCAGCTGATAATCATCTGCTCCGTTCTGCTGATGTTTCGGTCTTTGCCAATGCGATATGAGTATCCTTCGTCGGTGGAGCACGCAATAGTGGTGCTGTCTGTGGTGGAGTTACCTACCATGTGAGTGACCAAGCTTCCTTGCACCTTGACACATCGGAAATAGATGGCCCTTCCTTTGACTACATTCATGGACACCGACGGCGTGGACGCGGGTGCTCCGATTCGAAAGCACGGCTCTACGCTTCGCACCTTCTCCACCGACACGTCACTGAACACCGAGATGACGGACTCGATGCTGACGAACATGATCATGGCCAACACGGTTATGGCATACACTTTGAGCATATGCGAGCGGATTTTCAGGAAGCGTGTCTTGTCCTTGAGCGAGCGGTACGAAGCGTACGTGAGCAAGTGCAGCGCAGCGGTGAGAAATGCAAGCTCGGCTATCACCGAGATGATGGTGACTATGAGCGCGAAGATGGGCGCGCGTATCATCAACAGCACCATGTTGGCAACGACATTAGCGTACCAAAGCCGACCAAGGAGCGAGCGAGGGGTGCGCAGTGCACTCGGAAGAAGATCAGCCTTCACTGCGGCGCCGTTACTTCGTTCCGTTGTTTCCGTTGCGCCTGGTTGAGGTTCCAATCGCGTTGAGGTTGCGTTCCGGCGCGCAGCGCATCCCGCTGCTCGCAACGAGGCATGGAACGACGAATCTTATGTTGTATATAGTTATCTATCGGCATGCATAGCATACAGGCGAGCCAAGTGCACGTGGGTGTTTGACAGTGGTCACTTCACAGCGGTACATTTTAGGTACTGTTGTATGCGTGGTGGCTCCTCCTTCCGCTTTGCATGTGTTTTCTTCTTTTTGAAGCGCGAGTCGCCGCTGAGGCCCTCGCCACTTCTGTCTTCTGCAAGTGCGCGGTCGCATCATCGCCGAGCGCTCGTCAGAAACTCGTGGGTGGTGCTGCAAGCTGCTCTTGGGAGCGCGAGTAGATATCGACCGCGTCGCGTTTCGGCTTTCGCTTCCACACCATAGCCCTACACAACACGTCGAATCGAAAACAACCGCTGTCATGTTGCTGTAAAGCGTGTGCTCCCCCCACAAATGAATGAATGCTTTGATTTTACCCATCATCGCACCAAGTCCTTTTCGACTTCAAGGCTTTACCCTTGGTAAGTATGTATCTTGACAAGATATCCACAGTGCAATACGTTCCTACCCGCCAAGAAATGTTATGATTTCTGGAGCTCACGCTTAATTATTCTTGTCGCTTTGCATGTGAAGAAGCTCCTTCACCTCGTCGGTAGCTCTTAGCCCCGGCTGCCTGTAACAGTGTAGCAGACTGGGTTTACTTGCAATTGCTCGAATGGCCGATGGGTCTCTGGGCTTAGGTGCCATCGCACCTACACGCCTCTCCTTATATGCCGGACACCTCCACGCCACTACGTTCTCTCCGATACTGTGGTCCGGAGGCCTACAGACACGCAATCGATGACTGCGCTACTTTTGGGAACCTAACTGTATCGATAGTAGTTAACCAGCCCTAGACACAGCGCCCGATACCAGCCATCGACGGCGCACATTGACAACACACCACTCCAGAATCTGTCATGTTGCACCTTCCTGTTGCACTGGCGGCTCGCTACCGCCTATAGATTTTCGAGGAACGAAGAAGTGGGTTTATTTGAACGAGAGTGAGCGGAAGGATGATCCAATTTGCAATCAGCGTAGGTACTTAGCTACGCTGGATTTTTCCACCGCTTCGCCGTCGTCGCGCAGCGTCGCCGCCGTCGATTGCGTTTTGTTTCGCTCTCACATCACGCGATCGGTGGCGGCGAACTTTTCGTTTCAAGTATTGTGCATATCCGTGCTGCGCTCCTCTGGCCTCCGTATTCTCTCCGTACTGCTCTCTTCTGGCCTCCACTTTGCTGTTATCCGACGGTCGTCTGTACTTCGCGCACCGCCCCTCCTGCATTTCCGCGACTCCTTACCGTTTTCTGCGCTACCCCTTTCCCGCCTCTCCTGTGCGCCGCCGTCGTCGAATGCTTCTTGTCTGCCGCCGCCGTCGTGGGTTGCCCTTCTCGGACTGCCGCCGTCAACTGCCTCTCCCCAGCCGTCATCGTCGTCGACCGTCCCCCGCCGGCCGCCTTTGTCGTTGATTGCTTCCCGTCTGCCGCCTCGGTCTGCAATTGCCCGTTTTAGACCGTTGCTGTCGTCGACTGCCCCTCGCCTGCCGTCAGCGTCTTCGACTGTCTCTCGCCGGCAGCCTCCGTCGTCCACTGCTTCTGGTTTTCCACCACGGTTATCGACTGCCCCCCGCCTGCGGCCGCAGCTACATTCAGCTACGTCAAACCCCAGCAACCATACCGCCGTGGCTTTCCGTTTGCGCCGGACAAAGGCGCCTCGCCTCGCCGCGTCAGCGCGCGTTCAAAGCCGTGCACCGCCGAGCTGCCGCCTCAATGTCGCCCACAGCGCCATCGTCAAGCTCACCCGGCGTCGGCTGCCAAGCATACCACCGCCGCCGCGCGTTTTTGTTGACCTGTGGATCCTGTGGACCGCCAGCTTTAGGTTCCGAACGCCCCGCGCTGCGATTCGGTTCACCCTAACCATGTCACGAGCCTTTCTCTATTTTAACCCTTCAATACGACTCCCGGGGTCTCCTCATTGCATCCTGGGCCACCGTGTCCCGCCACCTAGTTTTCCACGCCTCGCTTCTTGGGCTTACGTTCCTCCTCTCCTTAATGTTGGCGCCTCTCCTGCTGGGCCTACGCCCCTCGCCTGCTGGGTCTTCGTGCCTCTCGCCTGGTTGGCCTCCCTGTCGCGTCGCTGTCGCTTGGCTCTCCGCGCCGCGCATGCTCGCCACCGCCACTCGTGGCGCCCCCGTTCCACCGCAATCCACCGCGACGCTTCCCCCCTTTCCCCGAACCGGCGCCCATTGTCACCCTTCCGTCCCGCCGCTGCGCTGCGCGGCCGTCCGCTTTGTCTTGCTATCAACCCCTTGGCTTCAGTGCCTTGCCTCCCGCGCTATGGCCTTTTGCCTTGTGGGTATTCGATTCTTAGGCCTCAGCGCCTTGGATCTTGGGAATTCGTCCCTCGCCTTCTCGGGCTCTACAGTCCGCCTCCGGGACCTCCCCACTTCGCCCTACGGGATTCTTCCGCTCGCTTTCTGCACCTCTTCGCCTCGCCCCATGGGCCTGCTTGCGGGTTTCACACCGCTTGGTGCGGCCCAGCACGCGACGACCTGACGTAGCGTGCCTCTGCGCCGCGCGCCACCGATATGGAAACGACCCCGGGCTCGAAGGCGCGCCGATTGCACGCCTTCAGCTTGTTCAGCCCAGCTCTCCATTGTCAAGCGAGCGGCAAAATGGAACTACTTCTTCTGCATGTACCGGTTGGTGGCCTGTCGCATATTATTTTACAAAGCTCTACTTCTCAACACACATTCCATTACTTGTAGAGCAAAACAGCACCGTGCTCGGTACCTATTTTCCTGTCTCCAGGCTCTGGAATCGTTGGGATGATGGCTTGTGATGTTGATGATGGACCCTACATATGGGTGAAGTTCGGATGACTTGAAGTGAACCTTGTTAGGTGGATTGGATTATGGAACCATTGCATGGTGTTGAACACGTGGAAATTGTGTAGATTTAGTTGAGTGGAGGCACTCATGAGGCCCCTGATAGTGGGTTGGCCACGTGTGTGGATCTCAAGAAGTGTGCACTATTTTAGTAATAATATTTAGTTTAATATGCACTAGGCATATAAGCCCGGGTGATCTCACCCTGGAGCCAAAATGGTAAAGTTACCTGAGTCGCATCTTCTTCCTGTAGTACGTGGTCTTCATCCCGAAGATTGGGCTATGAGTAGTACTGCCTACGTAGGTTCACGCCTCCATTTGGAGAGTAAGCACGACTGGTCTCGGTATA